>QVNV01021922.1:0-23578 GCA_014825455.1 Pseudomyrmex pallidus | reverse complement strand
ATATAATAAGAAATAATTAAATAAAAAGAAAAATAATGAAATTAGTGCAAACTTAGAGAACAAACGATAATTGCCAACAAAGTAACTTAGCGGTTGTAAGGATAAAGTCATAGAGTTTAAATATAAGAGATTGAGATCTATTCGGATGTTTAATTGTCTCATTATCTGGGACTCTCCGAATCATTAATTCTATTCTGACGAGAATTTCGGAATTCGTTTTACGTACTCACATCAAACGTCACACGCGCCAACAAAGCTCGCGTTCTTATTGCCCTTCCTCTGAATTTCTCACCCCGTCCGTTGCCATTCTTTACACACTGTGTCTCCTCTTTCCTTCTTTTTATTTGTTTCCGAAAAGCCGACTAAATCACACTCGGCCTTCTCTATCGTGGGGGGAGGAAAGAAGGAATGGCCGGATTTATAGTTCGCACTAGCTCTGCGACGGTCCAGAAATCGCGCACGACGTGAATAATTTCGACTGCACGTGTTTCCACATACATGGGACGAGCGGGAGGAGGGATCGTATATATATATGTATGTATATATATCTCTGGAGAGAGGTGTACGCGATTTTTGAGTCGTTCTACGCGAACTGCATGGATGTTATATGCAAACCGCGCGGTGTGTGATAAAAACGCGACACGGGGGCGCGGCTTTCGTTCAGCTCCCGCAATCTCACGTCGATCCGGCATGTGTGACTTTCGCACCGAAGTGTCTGCAATATTTATCGCGCACAACGGAGTTTTTCACAATTTTCTTGAAAAATATTCCGAAAGTCGCTGTTACCGAGATTTGTGTTTTTTTTTCTCTCTCTCTCTTTCTCTCGCGCCTGGACGATAGAACGTAGAATTTTGTCGGTGCAAAGAAACGAAAGGAGATACTTCTCTTCTCTTTGGATTATAAAATAACGAGGTATGAAATCCAGGAGATGTCCGAGATACGTGACTTCTCGGCACTATATTACACCAGAAGAATTCCAACTTCCTTCCCTCCTCCCTTTCTCTCTCTCTCTCTCTCTCTCTCTTCGAGAGCGTGAGAGTTGAGATCATAAAGTTGTCTAAATACTAGATCACATTTCTCATCGAGTTCACTAAGAGCCTTCGAGCCGCCCCTTTAATAATGTCGACGGGAGCAGAGGCTTTTGAAATTTTATCGACTTTCGGGATATACTTGGCTATAAATCACGAGGTTTTTTATTCCAGTCGGCCGACGAGGATGCCGACAACGAGGAAGACGATTTCTACGGGGTGAAAGAACGGGGTGGGTGGGTCGGTGGGTGGGTGGGTCAGACTTTGCGGGTTGGGGGTTCGAGGGAGACGAGAGAGGACGAAGATGTTCGCGCTGAAACTGCAACGACCACAGAATTCTTGCATGCGGCGAAATCAGGACTGCTGACCGAGCTTCGTATAACTGAATGCATCTGCCTGTTATGCGCGCGCGCGTGTGTATATATATTTATACACACACACGCGCGCGCACACGGAAGTGATTGCGCGCACACGCACTTGTCGTGTATACGTACATCCGGTTGCGGAATATACGCGCGTCACACCGAACGAAATACGAGCAGACCTCATTTTCAATTTGTTTCCGTCTATTTGAAAAATGGAGAACGCAATCTCACCGCGCGCGCGCGGTCCTGCTTTCCGCAGACATGCTGCGGATTTGTGTTTAAAAAAAAAAAAAAAAGAAAACACAAAAAAAAATTGTATACATATGTATATATCGTCCGATGGGAGAAGTCTGCGGTTTTTTTTGCTCTCTTTTTTTTTCTCTCCCCCCATATTCCATTTCAGATATCTCCCCGGCGAGAGAGAGAGGCAAAATACGGATCTCTCGTCGTGGCGCTTCGCGGCACGAGAGAGAGAGAGTCACAATTGCATTAATTCAATTATTATCTTTCAGGCACAGACGCGATCTACGTCATCGGCTGTGTGTATTTTTACTCTGATATTGAAATAAAGCTAATGTCAGCGATATTGACATTTCGAACTGAATATATATACTCGCCCGTATTTAATTAATTCGTTCGGCACTGTGATTTTCCATTTCAATGTAGAAATTTCGTAATGAAATGCCAGCCATGTTGCGTTGTTACAAACGCGCGGAAATGTGTCGAAATGTGTTTGTCGTTTGACGACGCTTTCTTTCTCTCGACAATGAGATGTGTTGTAATATTTGAAATATAATATTATATATTTTGGAGTTGTACTGTGTAACGATACGTTCAGAGAGATAGACATCGATGTGTTGAGAAAAAAAACTTATTAACTAACCAACGAACAAACAGGTGCGAAATCTCGGCGAGGGCGGCAACACCTGTCTGGACTCGCCCGCCCGCAAGGCCGACTTGCACAAACCGTGCGGACTATATCCTTGTCACCGACAGGGTGGAAATCAGGTACAATACAGAGAGACCGAAGAAATTCACTGACCGCAAACGTGCTGTCCCGCCTGAAACACCTGTCCGTGCTTGATGTTGTTGTGTATGCGTTTTTGCCCTTCGAGATTGCGAAACGGAAACGCGATTTTTTTGTCGAATTTGGTTACGGTTCTCGTTTTCCGCCTCGGAGTTTTCTTTCTGTTCGTCGCTCCGACGTTTGGAAAAATTCATTTCGGCTGTTTCTCGTCGCGATGTTTGTGACGCGACGGTTCGTCGCGGAAACGTGTGTTTACGCGCACATTCGCGATTGCAAATGTTTGTTTCTTATTTCTCCCCGCAATACGCGCGACCAAGGAAGTCCCAAAACGCTTGGGAACAATGTGCCCGTATCGCGGTAATCAGATCTTAATGATTTTCATTCATCAGTGATGGCTCCGGAACGCTCAGCGGTAAATGATAATCGATATCGCTGTGATAATCAATTCCGCCGTTAAATATATGATCGTTCTCCAATTTCCACGTCGCGGCGCGGCGACACCCGAACGGGGGCGTATAATAACCGGGCAGTATTTAGCCTAATTATTATCGTATAATCCGGCGCGAGTAAACAATGTGAATCGCGCGCGTTCCGAAACGCGCCCGAGTCTCCATAATTCCGCCGCGAGAGAGAGAGAGAGAGAGCTAATCGCACAGCGCTACATACCAAATTACTAGAAAATCGAGTTTCCGTTTCATCGACGATATCGATCCGTTATCGTTTCCCCAATGACAGGCCCGAGTGGCCTGTGTAACTCGCACTCCCACACATACACTCACACATACGCGCGCGTTTGTGCGCGCGTGTCCGTTTCCCACGCCACATGTGTGCTCGCGTTTCCAGCTGCTTGGATTCTCGAATTGGATGGATAGATAAAACCACGAGGCGCGCACGAAACGCGCAGGAATGAGCGATTTGCTGAAATTTCCTTTCCGTTTCTAAAGTAATCGTGTGAATTTCTCTTGAATTGCAACGCAGATAAGGCAAATCGCCAGCGGGATCTGTATAGATTCGGCAGGGAAATCTGAGGACCTGCATCAGCCGGTGGGCTTGTATCCGTGTCACCGTCAAGGCGGCAATCAGGTATCACAGAGGAATGTTTAAGTCGCGACGCAGTAAATATCGCGGTTTGGATTAAAACCAAAAAAAAAACCGCTACATCGTTTGAGGCTTTTTCTAATCGGTTGAGCGTCTATCTTGGTTCACGACACACGAGTTTTCCGAGCTCGGAAGTCAATGAAAGCGGCTTTATTAATATAAAAAAAAACCCAGTAGCGATCTTGTGGGAAAGCGTCTGATTTGCTCGCGTGCACGTTGCGTTTCACGACGCGATTAGTAGCGTCGCTAATCTGGTGCGGGTGCTCATCAATCCACGTCTCTTGCTATTCCTCCGGTGCGATGACCTCGGTCGTGCTGTCTTTTGCCGTGTAGCTACCTATGGGGTTATCATAGTTTCTTACGCTGATGTGGTAGAAAATTGATTTAATCGTCGCGCAAATGAGCGAAGACGTCGCAGTGTAAATATCCCGCATGCAGTAGATGTATATTTTCTCCTCCCTTCTCTCTTGATTTTTTTATATTTTACATCTCAATATCTATTTGTATCTTGTGCGCTCTCTATCAGTCGTACAATATTTTTTTTTAAACAAAGACATCGAAAAATAAATTACATATAAATGTCCTAGTGACAGGTCAATTATTTAAAGAAATAATTAGATTAGATAAAATTTGTTGGTTTTTCTTGGAGAATTAATTTTTAAAAAGGAATAATTATTAGATATGTAAATTATTAATCACAACCTCCTCTCAATGTTTCAAATGTTTCTTATATATTTTTTCAAATGTTACGTTCTCTGACTTTACACACATAAACACTTTGTTACAATTATTTTTTTAAGTAAAGAAATATCCAAGTGGTGCTTGACGACCGGTCATTGAGACATTTACCTTGCACGAGCGAGGGAAAAATAAACATTAACTTAATAGATGTATATATATAAAAAAAGTTTTTCTCATATACACATGAGCAACAATTTCATTAGTGGCGCTGAGCCACTCGACGAAATCGAGCACGATCCGCGCAAATCCGCGCTTTATCGTGTTTCTTGTGCTCATTCGGTCGACGTGCGGTCTGTTATTAAAACCCACCCTTACGGAATGGAGCGCGTATACGCGCGCGCGCGCTGAACGTTTTCTGTCGTTTATCCACAGACGCACACGGAAACGGCACACGGGCGTTTAACAACCGTGGCAACCGGTTACAACCAAAAACACAATCAGTCGGTGCTTGCTTAGCCCCCTCCCCGCCTCCTCGGTAAAGCGCTGCTTTAATTTAGCTGTTTGCCCACGCAATTAAGCCTCGGTTTCACGGCAATTACGCGCTCGCGGTCGTCGTTCGCGTGACACTGATAAAGTCGCGAATCCTCCCCCGGCTGCATCGTGTATATTACAGACCGAGGGGGGAAAGGGGAGGGAAAGATACGCACCGGTGATCCGAGATCAGAGTCGCGCGCGGATGATGGAAGATGAATAACCGTATCATCGGATGGAAGGTGAGTGCGTCGCGCGAGATAGCCCAAAGCCGCGGTCCGTTTATGGCGGCGGACACAATGCGTATATATTCGCCCGGACGTCCCTCCCCGCGATGCGGCGCGCGTACGAAATTATCATCAGCATATTACGCGCTCGCGGGAATCAGCGGGATGTGAGCATCGCGGTCGTGTATCTCGTACCGGAAAGCGCGTTTACGCTCACGTGACGTACACATCGTGACCGACACGCGCGCGTAATGTATTTTTCGTTTTCTCCAACATCCCCTTTCTCCCAGTTGAATTTCCCACACAATGCTTGTTCGGCAACGTCTGTGTTTCGTTTCACAAATGTATAAAGTGCGTGTGTACTTGTGCAAAGCGAAGCGAGCACAACCAATGCGCGCGATACGCGCGTTGGACGACGTGTGTTTCATGTAATATACTTGTATAATATACTCCAGACACATCGCTGGCACAACACGTTCCGATTTGAGAGTTTCAGGCAGAATGGAACGCGAGGATACGGGTTGTGGGAGGGAAAGGGATTGCCGCGCATGGCTAACGATGCTTGATGATGCATGTGTGTAGCAAATGCTTGCTTCTCGTTATCTCCGTTGCCCGCGCTATTCCCTAATTATACTTGTAAAGCACTTGAAAACACTATATTGTCGACCCGACGATTCTGACAGCGCCCGCCCGTCCCAATTCATAGTTTCCTCCCTTGGTGTCCGCTTGTCGTATTAAATTAGTGATAATTACGAGGGAATATACATGCGGCTCTCGAAACCAGTTCTCTCTCTATCTCTCGCTTCACATTCCCTCATGCATTAATCCCTCTGTGTCTCTTCTCCCCCTTTAAAATTCGCTTTAAAAATTTGATTTAGCGGCGCATCAGTCCGTTACAAATTCGCGCGCTTTCCAATTTCACTTCCGTTGGACCGATCGCTCGATCGATTCATCGCGAAAACAAAATTTCAAGAGCCACGAGAGAGATTACCAATTGCCTTTATGGACGACACGCGCGACCGCCGTCGACGCGTCGCTGTCCTTCCCCCGCGTCGGATGAGCGCGATTTCGGGAAACCGCGGAACGCGATTATCGTCGGCGCGCTCATTTATAGAACGCCGGAGTCTCGCGCTTTGACGCGCTCGCGCGCGCGCGCGCAATTCGACTCGGTGCGCCCGCTCGGAGCGATGTGTAACCGTTAGTCTCGCTCCGTACAAAACGGTCGTTCGACAAGTTATTTTACAAGCGGCGTGTGTTACAATCGATCGTCGGCCCTTTCTCCCCCCCGTTCGCGTAACACCGCGCGAAAATCCGTGCTCGTTTCACGCGCGGTAATACTCTCGCGGGTACGTCGCGCTTATTTTCACGTCCCGCAACACACAATATACGAACGGATTAAACGCGGATCGAACGACTTTGCATTTTTGCATGTCTGCGGTTTATCGCATAGCCCGCGCAAATATTTCCCCGACTGCGGAAATATACCGTTTCGTTTTCCAAGAATAAATAAATATTGGACGCGCGAGAACGCGCGCGCTTTGTAAAACACATACGTAGAAGAGGGAGGGGGAGAGAGAAATTCGTATACACATTTAATATTCTACCGATATATACGTATTCTGTTTACATGTAATCGATCTCTGTCGCGTAATAGCGAAACAAATGATTCTTGTCATAATGAAATATAGTCGCATATATCAATATGTATGCGTGTTCCAGTAAAGCTTGCAATATATTTTTCTGACTCTTGCAAAAAAATGTTTCTCTCGGATTAGCGTCTGTCAGAGTCGAGCGGTCGCGTAGGCAAGTCTGTGTTTGTAGATTCTTTGAGGCATTAATCGAGACCGTTTGTGTCGCAGTACTGGATGCTCAGCAAGACGGGTGAAATCCGTCGGGACGAGTCGTGTCTGGACTACAGCGGCAGCGATGTCATCCTCTACCCTTGCCACGGCAGTAAAGGGAATCAACAATGGATCTACAATCCTCAGGTAAAACGAAGCTCCTCTTCAACGTTGGTTTCCTCGCTAATCATCCGATTATAAACGCGTAAACAAATAGGGAAATACATGTATTTTTTCGTTAACTTTTTTACATTTATTTTATTTCTTTAATATTAAAAAGTTACATAGAAATTTTAAAAACAACGTGAAAGATTTTTATAAGGTATCTATTAATTCTGACATGTTTTTCATCGTTGATTGAAGCTAAGGTAATTACAATAATATTCGAATATGCATCGAGGATTTGTAATTTTATACACTAAAACCGCTTCGATAGTCCTCGTATGTATTTTTTTTTTTTTTCGTTTGTTCCAGACTAATCACATTAGGCACGGCAGCAGCGACAAGTGTCTGGCGATCACGGAAAACAAGCAGCAACTGGTGATGGAAGAGTGCTCGCCGAATGCGCCGCGTCAGAGATGGTCCTTCGAGAATTACGATCCGTCGAAGCTGTGATACCGCGCTCATCATCATCCACCGCGTCGTCATCGTCCGCACAATCTTGAGCGCGCCGGATTCTGGCTGTCCGGGAAACGCTATTCGATCGCCAAGACCCGTTTCGGCAGATAAATTCGGGAATCGGCACCGAGAACATTTTCCTGCGGGAACACCAGCTCGGACGATCGGGGATGCGAAATCTCTCACGTTTGATTCCTTGACATTCGTCGCTAAACGGAAGCTCGTCGAATTTTCATCGACGATAACGAAATGTGAAAAACGAATTCGCGAGGACAATATGCTTATAAAGAGAATTTTGTATTCAAGAAATCGCATTTAATTAGAATATTTTTTTTGTTTGTGTTTTTGAACGCCACGTGACGCTCGAAATGATTAAGACTTGAGAGAGAGAGAGAGTGTGTGTGTGTGTTTTATGTTATAGTCGAATATATGTAGTATTGAGCGAGAGAGAGAGAGAAAAAGAAAGATCACAAACAGTCTCCACATGGATACAAGATCGTGTACGAACGTGATCGTATCGACCCATCGAATAGCTCTCGATCGTCACTTTCGTTCGCTGATCGTCGGCGCTTCCAACAGAGGATCAAGGGGAAGCGAAGATGCTCGGTGTCATCGCAGGAACGAATGTATCGCTGTCCTTGCGAGCGAATCGTCGATTGTCCGTCTATAGAATAGCGAATCGTCTCTCTGTTATGGCAAGAACAAATGTGTTTAACTCCTCTCCAAAAAAGCGATAAATGTCTTTTAAATAAAATCAAGTGCCAAATTTAAATATTATCTTAGTAAAAAAAAACAAAAAAAAAAACAAAACTACTTCCATTTTAAGCTCGTTTTAAACTAGAGACGAAGTGCGACTGAAAAAAAAAAAAAACAAAAAGAAAAAAAAACGAACTGCTGTTTAAGGAAAACTCGTAGTTGCGTGTAACGAGTGATTTAAGGTGAGATCGTATTAGATAACGATATCCGCGCACTTGTACTAACCCTTCTGTTAACCCCCTTACAAACTGCCACGTACGAGTTCGGAAGAGAAAGAAACGCGAGAGGAATTACAACGTCTCCCCTCAAACGTCAGTTGCGTCGGAATAGTCGCCGGTCAGTGCGTTGTTCTCACGCAACGACTTTGCAAAATAGCATGTATTTCGTAATTGTTGGGAGGATGGTTCGTGCACTGAAATGGTCTCGGATCACGTTGTTTTTTTATTCGCGATGAGTTTTTGAAAGTGTAGCAATTTTATTGTCAAGTAAAGGGACGTATCCGTTTTGTTAGCGTCGATTTCTCTCTCTCAAAAAACAAAAACAAAAAAACAAAAAAAAACTGTATACGACAATTTTCATTAATCATCATTGTCGCATGTATTGCCAGTCGACGATTCGCGATGGCATTCTATGATCGTCTAACAGTCTCTTTCTTGTCACTTCTTGTCAAGAGGTCAAATGTCTTGCATTCCACATCTCGCGCGTCGTAAAACGTTTCAATAAGAGAATGTATTGTTTTTTTTTTTGCTTTGTTTAGTAACTTTTATAATTTAAATGTAATTATATAGGTAATTAAAGATGACGCGCGGAAAAGAGAGTTGCGTGGTTAAACATTCCGAAGGCACAGGCGAATTGTTTGCAATTCTCTGCTGTTTGTACATTCGTGTAAGATAACGACGTCTTGATGCCAGTTCAGGATATAAGTATCGCCTAAGAGAGAGTAGATTTAAGAGAGTGTGTCTAGAGAGTGTGCGAACGTGTGCGAGTTACCTTCTTACAGAGATTGTCTTCGCTTTCGACACAGTGCGCGTGAAAACACAAAAACTCGTCGAACCGGTGATTGAATTGGACGCGGAAATCCGAATATCACACGAAACAAGTAACTTTGTAAGAGCAGTAGACTTTGTAGGGGACGGGAATCCTTTGCTCTGATTTTCAACGACATATCACTGTACGAAATGCGATGATTGTCAGTCGCGCGCGCGCGACGCAAAAAAGTATAACGTGAGTCTTCACATGTAAAGAAAAACAAAAATAGAAATTTTAAATCCGAAGTCATTAACTTCGTCTGTTAGTTACATGTTAAAAAATTTACAACATGTTTTTCTGAAGAAAGTCTAATTTGAAATTACGTGCGCGTGGTTTAACGCCGTTTCAATATATTCCCGCGCAACCTCTGGGACAGTGTCTCGAGTTGTTTGAGGTGCGATCCGTGAAAAAAACACAAAAGAGAATTTTTTCGTGCCAACGAAAGATCATTTAAATAGAACTGCGCATGGAACGGAAACATCGTCGATTATTGTTACTTTTCTATTAAAAAAAATTGTTTATATTACATAGTTGATTCTTGCGCGAATCGTATCATATGTAAATGCAACAATCTTATACACATCTCTTTCTATACATATCTTTCTCTCTTCTCCGTTGACTTTTCTAAGAAAAAGCATTTAATATTTCTCTTCAACAAACGTTATATAGCGAACATTCAAACATTGCGTATCTTTTTTTTGGTCTGGGAAAGCTAAGGAAAATGCGTATGTCAAAACGCTGTTTTGTTGGAAGAAAATAGAATTGTACAAAGTGTTCGGAGGAAACGTAATGTGAAAACTCTTACGAGGAATTGCACTTTTCAGGGACGGAACAAACCACGCGTCGGATTTTTGCGAGTTTTCGCGTGTGAGATTGCATCGCGAACGTGTGCATGTGTGTATGTGTGTACGTTTAATCGCGTAAAGAGATTTTTCGCAGAGAATACGAGAGAGAGAAAGAAGCGGCAAGTTAAACCGCCAGCCACGTGTGCGAATGTGTGTGCTTAATTAGATACGACGAATTAGCAGTTTCCCTCGTTTTAGAAATTAATCGAGTTTCTCGAAACTCGCAATTTTGCCAATGCGAGACACGAGACACGTTTGAACAGATTGTGTGAAGAGAGAAATGTGATTGCCAGTCGCAGATTGATCTCGCGCGAGAGAATCCGCTTCGCGATTCGGCCGACGAGAGTGTGCAGAACGATGAATTGTTTATACAGATTATATTATACGACATTTTTTCTACATATGTGGTAAGGACGTTGCATACCGTACGAGAGAGAAAGAGAGAAAGAAAGCGAGGAGCGAGAGAGAAAGACGATAGTAAATAATAAACGTAAATAACGCGAGAGAGCGTTAAAAATAATGCGAATATCTTGCGCACGCACGGCGCTCGTCGCGCGTTTTAATTAATATCGAACGTGCCTTATTTCGTGTATATATATATATGTATATATATATATATGAATATGATTATCATTATTATCATTACTACGAACCTCTATCATAACGTGCAAGTATTTGTGTTGAATAAAAAATCGATGTTGTTTTATGTTACTAATTGTTTTTCAAACAATCGTGCACTCCAATCCCTGTGGATTCGTATATATATTTTATACATTCCAATTTTAAAATCTAAATCAAAATAAAACAATATTAAAATCTAAATTGAAATTTACTATGCAATCTGATGCGATATTTTGCACAATATTATCTGATGTACTTCATAATAAACCTGAACTGTGAATAAAACGGCATATTTCAGAGGAGAGAAAGAAAGAGAGAGAGAGAGGAAGAGGGAATGAGAGAGACAGAGTATAAATAGCACTCCGTGATTATAGGACACATTGCGTGAAAATGGAACGCGGCACACTTTCGTTTAGCCCTGACCTTATTTCAGCTACCCACCAATCCCGCGTGATGGAGGAGCAAGGTGAACGGCGGTGCTCGAAAGGATCAATAACGACGTCGGAAAAATCTCACGACAGAGCAATCTCACAGGATTAGAGCATTGTCGTCTCGATTTGTTCGAGCGAAAAACGGAAGAACGACGATTCGAATCTTTACGCTTTCGAATTTCTAACGAGACATTCTTCTCCGCTAACAAACCTCATGCTTAACGTGAAATCAACCGTTTCTCTATTCTATCTATCGAATCGCTTATCTTTTATCCAGGTGCTGTTACGCAAACAAGAATGAAATCGCTCGTTATTCTTGCGCACGCGTTCTCGGGCATCAACGGGAGGCGCATGTCCTAGAGCCTCCGTCAGGACAAAAGGCAAATTTCTGCGAACATCCTGAGAGACGCAATTCAAAGCTGAAATGTTTTTTTTTCTTTTTTAATCTTCATGTTTTAGAAATTTATTTAATTTCTGCGCGTGCAAAAATTTTGAGGTTTTTTTTATTAAACGAAAATTGAAGTTTAAATTCACGAATGCACATATTCTGTGACTGAAATTATTAAGATATTTATTTCTCCGTTTAAATAATTATAAAATTATAAATTTTTTAAACACTCGCGGAATCAAGATAAGATATTTATAAAGTTACACGAACATTGCATTTTTAACATGTTTCCCCCGTATCTCTTGCAGCTATGCAACTTGTTGCGACGATATTGATTACAAGAAGAAGACAGCGCAGTCCCGAAGAGAGATAGAAGTTTTTTCTCCAACATGAATGACTTCAACTTTACAGTGTTGGGTTTTGAGCTTGACCCGAATTCGTTACAGATGCAGTAATTCGCACTATTTTCATTTCTGTGTTGCAAATAGTTTATCAAAGCTGCTAATTTTAAAATTTTCACATTTGAAAAGATATTTTAAAAACTTTTTCGAACATGACATATTATATTGTTTAGAGATTCCTTACGTATTTAGAGATTTCCTTACATACAAGAAGAATTTTGTTCTTCTCGTACATTTGAACAAGAATTCGGGCGCTTTCTGTGACAATGATCTCAGTCGCAACTGTTTTGTATTTAATTTTGTATTTAATCAAAAGGGTTTGCTTCGATGTATCATCTGCTCGTTTTTCAAACGTAATAAAATTAAAGTTATTATAACGAGACCTCGACTCGTTCTGATGTTATAAATTGCAAAAGAAGCGCATCCATTTTTCGCCTAAAATAATCCTGTTTTCCCGGTAGGGGAAGCATTCCGGGTAGTGCCGACGCGCGGAGGGTGGTTCCGCATGACGCAGGCGCCGCGACGCCTGTGTCCGACGCCTCTCGTCGACAGGGAGTTTAGTTCTGTATCTGTTCTCTGCTCTCTTCGCTCGCGTGTCCAGAGAGAGAGAGAGAGACGTCACTCTCTGTAACTCTCTTTCCGGTCACACACGTCCATTCACGAATTCGACCTTCGTCGTACACCCCCGAGTGCTTCGTTGAAGCAGGAACTGGTTCGTCGTCCTCCGTCGCAAGGAGAAGAGCGTTGTTCCTCGTTCCCATCTCTCGCGAGAAAGGGGGCGGCGGTTTACGGGCGAAGTTCATTCTGCGCGCTGGAAACTCGCACGATCAATCGTGCGACGTCAATTGCATCCCGAGCTCGATAAAGAGGTACTCTCACGAAACGTCGACGTACATTTGACAAATTCGCGGCCGCAATTACGTCAACGTTTTATCGCGATAACGTAACGTCTCTTGTTGGTGTTTTGTTCGAGCGATTATTTGTGTTTCCTTTCCGATTTTTAAGTTCGCTTTTTAAGTTTCTAAAAACATCGTGTTGTTTACAATAGTATTTTCTTTGACTCTCTCGCGGAAAAACAATTGCAATTCGCGTTCGCAATTAATGTAAATATACATTGCTGTGGACGAAGGATATCGAATTTAAACAATTTGACTCAAGGACCAAACAGTCGCGCCGAATTGTTGTTGTTGTTGTATAGATTCTCACACACGCGCGCGTGTGTTCGATAATTAAGTTTTTTAAATTCTGCTTTTGCATATTTTTTGATACAGCTGATCGATTGATTCCTCTGGCGATATTCGAGAAGTAAGTCAAAACTGTTTTTTCGGGGGAAAAGCAGCCCGGCAAGCGAAGAGGCTCCGGGACCAAAGCAACAGGTAACACTTCACTTCGTGTCATTCTTTTTCTACTTCTTCGAAACACTTACGGCTATTCTGTCTTCAAGACGTTCTTGCGAATAAAGTGTTTGAAGAGAAATATTAGAGAAATGAGCACGCGGATATAGGCCAATAGCAATCCAAACGCAAATGAAAAAAATATTAGCTTTCGACAGGCTCAGAAGAACCTGAAAAATAACACGGAAAAGAAAATGTCACATTTTCGCGAGATCTTATGAGAATTATTTATCAGTGTAAAAGCATTCTTTTGTTCATGCAATCCCCTTACATACGGTATGTTGTAAAGGGCGCGATATTTTTATCGACACTGCTCGCGCAGACAATAATTATTGAATAAAATCTTTACTTATAAACGTTGTTGTTTTGTACGAACAAGTGTAAATATCACCGCACTACAGCTGTGTGTTTCAAATCACTGCCACAGTTCTGAAAATCTGTAGTTCGCGTTACGTAAATTGTAGATCCTCAGCATCGGCGGCGAATTTTGAAGCACGGAGTATCGCATTAAAAATAGCCTCTATACGCTAATTACATACACTAATTGCTCGAAGAAATGTCGCATAAATTTTCTTATGAAATTAAATAATTGAAAAAAAGTAAAACCGAACTCTAAACCATTTTGACGATTACATTTGTATGACGCGAAATAAATAAACTGCAGGAAGACATGTGTCCGATGCCGGATTCGGGATCGAAAATGGCTGAGGAGCCGGATTACTCGATATTCGAGAATAAAACCGGCCTGGCCGAGGACATGAAGTTTCTGGCAAGTATGCCGGAACTTTGTGACGTGACATTCCTCGTCGGCGCCACCAGAGAGCCCGTTTGCGCCGTAAAAGCTGTACTCGCGGCCAGAAGCAGGTTTGTTAAACGATGGATTTATTTCATTGATCCTGGTAAGTCCAGGAAATGTGTTACAACAATTTGTTGTTTTGCAGAAAGTTTCACAGAATGCTTTATCAAACCGAAGAGAGTCCGCAGCGCAAGAAAGAGCCGCCGACGCGAGAAAACAAAATTCGACTATTTCTCAAGCGCAGTTCCGAGCCGCTGTTGAATCTGCAGAATACAGCACATCAGGTATATTTGCAGTTTCATAAATTATTTCGAGTTCATTGATATTTATTTTTAATCGATCGTCGATACCGATTTGACGAAAATACATTTTGGTGCGCAAAAGTACGATGTGTGGGTGTGGCGCAATATTTTTTGATAAAATGAATTAAATTAGAGAAAATAGCAAGCTCATCGTGATATACTCGAAAATATCGTTTGTATATTTTATCAGAGAATTAAATTTATTTTATTTTATCAGAGAATTTAAATTCTATATTTTTGTTCGTGTACATATAAATTCACTGCAATATTAAACTACTGTATATTAAGTTCACTGTAGTATCAAAAGACATGATAATAAATCATGTTGTAAATAACACGTAGAACAAATATATGAACAATTTCTTAAATGTGTAAAAAAACTACGTTCAATATACAAAGTGTCTTCTTTGTGATTATTCGCGCAAATTTTTATTTTTCTTCTTTTGTACGATTGTAACACAAAAAAAACAGAAAACTATAGAAAACTCATCAATATGCAAGTCAATTACTCGCGAGAGTAATTCGAACGAAACAATTTCTCTTTGCAATTTTTGTGACGCTTTGCATATTTATCGTAATCATCTCTGAAACGTATCTCCCGCTCTTTTATTCAGGATAGAAATAAGTAAGTGTACAATTTGTATGTGTCATGTGTAGCGGTCAGGGTTCACGCAGCAACTGGCATCCATCCAAGAGGTACTTTGAAACGTAAATCACTTTTATGTAAAGTTTTTTACATACAAATATCAGAATTGTGTTTATATTCCCCGTTTTTCTTTTGTATTACTTTATCCCGTGCGGTCTCTAATCCACGATATTGATTTCTCTCCTCTTCTTCTCTCTTTCTACCGCAACTCACTCAAATGCTCATTGCATTTTAAATCACGATTCCACTTTCTGCAAATGCTCCTTGTATATCCTCGTTGGATCTCTTTAGAAACTATTTAGAGAAGTTTGTTTTCTTAGATAGTTTTCATGTTGATGAATTAATGTTCAACTTAACGAATCATCTTATCTCCTGTGGTTTGTGTGACGAATCAAGATTTGGATAATACACCTCATAGAACTTCTACGATTATGATTGAATTTCAAAAATGCATGTTCGATTAGGTTTTGCTCTCGTAGTTATCAGATCCATTGTAGTAGTAGTAGATTGGCATTCTATTATATCAACCAAGCGAACTGTTTATATAATTATCGGACTTTTTCGATATGTTATTTGTATATAAAAAATTAATTGTATACAATTTTCTTCGGTTCGTAGATCTGTATAGAAAAATTAACAAATTTTTTTTTTGAACAATATTGACAAACATCTAGAAATTGACTATGTTCGCTGGGTTATCAGTTAGAAGAGAAATATTTTTATTTATCTTCCTAACGATGTAAAATGCGCAATAGCTTTATGCTAAAACTCTGTATTTTTAATTGAAATAATATCATAACTGCGACACACATATATCTACATACTATATCATCACTTTCCTATATATATACAACATACCTCACGCCCTAATTAATTTTGGGCCAACCCTTACAGACTTCCACGCAAGTCGCTTTAGCACGGGTCGGTTTTTTAAGCTTCATCCTTTCGACATTCTTCTCTATTTTCTTCTTTTTCAATATTTACGCATCTCACTTATCGTAGCCGCAAACGAACGAGCACCACACGCTGATCATCGAGGAATTCGAGCCCGACGTCTTCCGCCAGTTGATCGAGTACATTCACACTGGGTGTGTGACGCTGCAGCCTAGGACTTTGCTTGGTAATGAATTCATTATACGTCGTGTATCTAATATATAAATCAGCCTGTTTAATACAGGCTGATCT
Organism: Pseudomyrmex pallidus; assembly: GCA_014825455.1. Lineage (NCBI taxonomy): Eukaryota > Metazoa > Arthropoda > Insecta > Hymenoptera > Formicidae > Pseudomyrmex > Pseudomyrmex pallidus. Next base: position 7,368 of record QVNV01021922.1, on the reverse strand, counting down.
TCATTATCCGCCACGTAGATTCATTACTGTGTACAACAGCTACCTCCTGACATTATCTTATCTACCCGCGTAGAAAGTAGATCACGTTTGCGAGATAGTTTTACATAAAATTTATAAAGAGACAGGCGTGTCGAGTGTATTTCTCGCCTTGTAATAATTCTCGTATATTAAAAAAAAAAAAATGTAGAAAGAGATGCTTGATATAAAATAACAATCTGTATTCGCAGGTGTAATGGTAGCCGCTGATCAGTACGGATTAGCTCAACTTAAGCACGCTTGTATTGGCTTTATTCAATGCTGCGTAACTGTTGATACGGTCTGCGCTTTGTTAGCATCGGCGAACCGTTATATGCAGTATAAATTAACGAAAGTTATAAGTAAGAAGGTAAACAAATTGATGAACAACGCACCACAAAAGCGCATGCGCACACAACTCGCGAACAAATTAATAAATTAATTTCTAACGTATGGTATACATGTGCATTTTATTTTGTAATGTTTCACAAAGATACTGGAATTCGTCGACGAGCACGGCAACGAGGTGTTGAATCTGGGATCTTTCACGTTACTGCCTCAAGACGTTATTCTGTTAATCCTTCGCCGAGACGAGCTGCGCGCGGACGAATTTACCAAATTTCAAGTAATTCTCTCCTCCCGGCATAAATCGTTATTTTAATAACATATTTCGACCTCTTGCCTGTTTTTTTTTCTTTTTTCATACCGCTTCGTTTTTTCCTTAAAAAAAAAAAAAAAAAAAAAAAAAAAAAAAAAAAAAAAAAAAAAACAAGCAGGAATAATCAAAAGAGTTAATCTTTCAATTTTCAGGCTGTGCTAATGTGGAGCAAAAAGCACTGCGACAACAATCCCCATCAAGATCTCAAAGACGTGATAAGCATCTTCATCCAGTACATCCAGTTCCACAAGATCCCGGCCACCGTGCTGATGCAGGAGGTGAATCCGTTGGGGCTGGTGCCGCCGGAGATAATCATGAACGCGCTAGCTTATCAGGTTGTTATTCTACAAAAGAATTATCTCTACCATTATCCATGTACTATATACATATATATATATGTATAAAACAACTTTTCAATTTTAATATCAGCTTAGGTCAGAGAGAGAGTTTGCGTAAATCAACGAATCAATCGATTTCTTTTATGAGGGGATTTGTTGCAGGCAGATCCAACCAGCGTCGACCCCACAAAACTCTCCCCCCAAGGAATGAGGCGACGGGGTCGCAGCATGTCGGTCCAGTCATCTCTGGATCCGTACGGCAGCTACACGACCTGGAGCACGTCAAACGACTCCGACGAAGGGTCGGATCAGAAGCAACATTCTGGTAGCAACTAACCTCTGGCCACGGCCGCACCGATCGCGGCCGTTTCGGACCAGTCTCGGCGTGCCGAGGACATTTGCGCCGTTGTCGACGAGAAAACGGCGGACGACGCGCGGGACAAGGAGCAGAAGGAGCGACTGCGAGCACAGGGACAGCAGGAGCAGGAATATGTGATTCAGGTTCACGTTCACGCGGATCAGGAACCGCAACAACAGCAGGAAGCGCAACAGGAGCAGGAACAAAAGCGCGAGGAATCAACGCAACGAAAAGAACCGGGCCATCTGCAGCAGCAAGTACGTCAGAAGATAGAGAAGGACAGGGAGCAACGGAAGCTTCAGCAGGAGCAGCAGCAGCAGCAGCGTAGATTGGAGCAGGAGGAGCAGCTGCGACGTAAGATCGAGCAGGAAGGACAGCGACGTAAACAGGAACAAGAGGAGGCAGCTCTGCAGCGGAAGCTGGAGCAAGAAGAACAGCAACGAAAATTGGAAGAGGCGGAACAAAAGTTGCAACGACAACTGGAAAAAGAGAAGGAAAAACTGGGAGAGGCGGAACAGCAAGAAATCACGAGAAAACCTGAAGAAGCAGAGCGGCAGAAGAAGAAAGAAGACGAAAAAGAAAAAGAAGAAGAGACGCGTCCGTCGAGAGACGAGCAACGAGAGCGAGAAGCGAAAGACGAGCAGCAGAAAGTAGACGAACAACAACAAGTGGATGTACAACCGAGCGAAGAGAGCGAGAAGAAACAACCAGGCGAGCGGGATGAAGAAACACAGTCCGAAGAGGAGCAGCGAAAGTCGCTTGTGGAGCAATCGCAACGCGAAGAGGAAAAATTGCAGCGATCGAGGGAGAGACAACTCGTGGAACAACTCGTGGAACAACCGGCGACTCGACCGGAGGGAATAAGCGGATTTTACATCAGGATAATGTTCCGACACGAGGGCCGCAGAAATTTGGTTTGGTTATACAAAACGCACATATTCTAAAATGAAAAAAAAAAAAAAAACAAAACAAAAAAAAAAGAAATAATTTGTGTCATCTCGTCATCTTGCTTCCGTCTGCAGGTTCAGCCGCGAGTTGGTCGCGGCTTTATACGGCTCTACGTCTTTATATCCATCCATGTTGATGAAAGAAATATATCGAAGACAAATAGATTACACTTGATCGTGTGAAAAACGTGTGTGTAAATTGCTGTATTTGAAAACGCGCGCTCCAATCACGCGTCGCAATTAACTCGCGCGGTTACTTTGTATTGCTTTACATCTTGCGGGAGAAGCACTGACGCGATTTCCTCTCTTTTTTTCTCTCTCTCTCTCTTTCTCTTTCTCTCTTCACGTGTCCGACGCGCGTGACAGCGAAGTGACGCGCAACTAGACCATCATCGTGCACGCGTAAAACAGCTTTTTTTTTCCGCTAGACGAAGGTTCGGGAACGATGTATGTTGAACGGATGCATTTTTCTCTCTCTCGTCTCTAATTTCCAAACGTTGATCGCGGAAAAATTCATAGCCGTCATATAGCCGTAATGTCATAGCCGTCGGGCATCATGAGACATGACAATCGTGTTATTGTTGCAAGAGAAAATATTGTATTTCTGTTATAAAAAAAAAAAAAAACGTTAAGTGTGTGTGAACTTGTGCGTATCAGACGTCTCGGGGCACTTGTACATATCGTTCAGTCAAAAAATGAACGATTGTTGCGTATTTATCTTAATTGATTTGGGAATAAATTAAACAAACAACAACGCGTGTGTGTATGTGTGTATGTGTGTATGTGTGTGTCTCGAGACGCCGCTTCGTTAACACATATCGTAGTCTTCTATTATTTGCACCCCCGTGGTCATTTACATAATATACAACTTACGTCATGTAACTTTACACTATCTTCTCGCGAGCTTTAATTTGTCATGATAAATTTTCACGCCTATCCAAACTCAACATCATCGTCATTATTCTTGATTAGAAAAGAAAAAGAAAAAAGAAAAAAAAATCACTTCTGTCTTATCGATCAACGCGCTGTTGACACTTTTATCGAATTTCTTATATACTCTTATAGAACATATCCAATGTGCAGTCACAATAAAACGTGAACTCTCGAGAGGAATAAATCTACTATATATGCGTACGCTTGTTAAAAGTAGATTTGATACCACCGCGGAGAGATATCCGCGTTTTCTGTATCATTTCTGGGACGACGATGGACGACGATGTTGACAGTAACAAATGAGTATCTCGGCGAGCTCTCTCGCTGCATAGGCGCGTTATTCTGGACGTTATTACTCTCGTCTTGCAGAAAGATTTGTGTTTGTTTTCCTTTTTTTTCCAGTTGTCGCGCCATTAATTATCAAGAAGTTGGAGGGATCGTGAAGCGAAGAGCTGTGACGCGCGGAGAAGGTGCGAAGAGAAAAAAACGCACAGAGTCACGTAAACTCCGCGAAAATAACGAACGCTGTTATCTATCGCCGTAGCTTTCAAGTTAGAAACGTAATCCAAAGAGAAAGAAGGGCTAATATATGAGGGGGCCTCAAACACAGATGGTGGTGTAAAAAAGAAATTTCCCCACTATGTTGAATATTTATTGTCGTTTGAAGTTTTTTGACAAGCCGTGGGACAAAAAACCGTTTCTGAATTTTAATCTTTGCAAGTTATTTATTAATTCATTTTAATTACTTAATTTGTCTTTTCATAAATGTATGCTGATTCGATCTTGACGTTATTATCGTTTTCTGAAGATGATTCAATTTAGAATCGAAATTATCTAATTAACAAAATACAATGTTTTACACATCACCAGTTGTGTTTGAGACCTTTGGATTTTTATTGAATTTCTTGAAGCCATTTTTACGTCTTTACTTTTTACTAGAAATGTTGTAATGTTTGTGCGTGGTTACAGATTATACTAAACTTTATATAACATTGCGTTTGTAGTAAATTAACACACACACACACACACCGTCGTGTCTTTTGATAAAACGAACGAGTCCACGGTGGTGATTGAAAACGCGAGCGATTAATGTTTCATTTTTTTTTAAGCGCGACGCGTCGTCAAAACACCGGGACAATCAATTTAAGTGCAAACACGGCTGTCACGTACACTAGTTAGTACGTAATGTTTTCGTTATGTTGTCGCACCATTGCAGCTTATGATAACGTTAGGTGTCAAGGATACGTTTGTGAGTGTCGGCACGTTTTACTTTATCTATGTATATGTACGTGTATACTGTCGTCTGTTTGTGCGCGGCGATATATTTCTATAGATTGTTTTTTACATGTAAGAGATATTTATGTAAAAAAAAAAAGAACAAAGAAAAAATATATATCACGTAGGTGTTTCCTGCACCTACACACGTGAAACAATATCGTTGAAACGAAGTCTTACCCGAGCGTGTGTTGCCCGCGTACTTTGAGGCACATGCCGGAACATCTCTCGCCACATCATTGTTTCTCCTTAAAAAAAAGGGGGGGGACACATAGTTGCACAAAACACTTGATATATTATATTACATCGTTGAGCAGCCTAATGTGGCGCGAACTTGTCGTTACAATGTTATAATCGCAGATGGATGTATATGTGTAATGTGTGTGGATAACGAATTGTCGCGCAGACATTATTTGTTTAATTTTTATTTTGTTCGTGAGACAAGTTAAATCTAATTAACACGTTTATATCGTCGCACCGACGTGCAGGCGCGTCCGATAAGTACAATTTGCACAGTGTGCAACACACGATTTGCGCTTGTGCCCAAAGCGTCCGGTAAAAGGTATTTGTACAGCTTGTCTCGATGATTTTGTTATTGGTCTTGCCGCAATCACGCGCACTTTGAAGAAAGATCTCACTGAAATGTCTCGCAGGAAACGAATCAAACAATTAGTGACAGTAAACGTGTTAATTCAACGATTTCTTCGCCAATTTCGCTGTGTCTTTCATATCAACTGTGCTGTTTTATCTGTCAATCTTCCACTTTGTTTTTTTTTTATTTTTTATTTTGCTACGATGATTGTAATAAAGATGACAAAATCTCGTTTTTGCTATAGATTTAAGTAATGATATAAGTATAACACATTGTGTGAATATTGGGTGTGTATGTGTGCATACGCGCCCACGTGCGCGTTTGTATATGACAATTCTGATTTCTCTCCTTTCACAAAACAAAAAAAAAACGTGCCATAAAATTACAGAAATCTCTATTTTTTTCTGTTTGAAAGATGAAGCTATGTAAGAAAGAAACAAAAAAAAAACAAAAGAGAAAAGCAGAGTTTTATGAGATCGTATAAAGTTTAAAACGTTAGTTCGCTGGCGATCGGTATATAATTCTACCCGAAGTTCGATTTATATTTACTGCTGTGATATACCATAGCCAAGTCAGTCGAGGTATATATAAATAAAGAAAGATGTGTGATATGAGAGAAAAGGTCATTATCTTCTACCACCAGTTCTCTTTCCTTTTATATCTTCTGCAAAAATTTTATTTCGGTCAGAATATCGTTCGTCAAATTGAACGCGATAATTGTGATGTTTCGTATATTCTTATGTCAAAAGAACCAAAAGAGAGAAAACTCAAGACTAGAATTACGGAGCTCAGAAGAATCAGAAAAATGGACAACAATGTTTCAGTAGTTCGGTAGTTACTTAACACAAATTAGATGCAGTACATTTTAATTAGAAAGGCGCAAAAATTTTTGAACTCCGAGAACTTTTAAAGTGTCGTGTCGAGTCGATTTTAAAAGTAAGTCGTCGAATCGTCGTGTCGGTCCGGTTATAGTGCTAGTCGTCGGAGTCGGAGCATCTATTAAACACGGTGTTCATTTTGTAAGACTGTTATTTATATAAAGTATTGTGTTGAGTTAAGAATAAACCAAGAAATAGACCCTTTACAGTACATACATGAATATTTCATTATATTTCGTATTGGCTCTTCACCTATTACTGACGATTTCACATACATAGTTTAATTTTTTTATCTTTATTCATAATTTATCCATACCCAGTAGGAAAATTGTTAACAGTGTAAAGATCTTTTTTGGCCCGGAAAATAGACAGCGCAAAATATTACACAGTTTTCTCCATGATTTTCTCCTTGCGTAGGATCTTTTGCTTCTCTCAAACCACCTGGATTTTCGCTTTATTCCGACTGTTCTATAGTCGCTCATATACCGTGTTCCCGGTAGTTTGCGTGGCAAATGTTGAGCGGTCGACGCAACGGGTGATAAATCGCAGACAATTTATACCAAATAAATAGCGAAAGGCGGCGCAACACGCCAAAGAGATCGATGAATATTATCGTGACATTTCGCACCCGTTACCTCCCTGCCGACCTTGTTCTCTCTCTTTCTCTCTCTCTTTCTCTTTCTCTCTTTTTCTCTCTTTCCCCTCTTTGATCGGCTCGTTACGAGCGTCAGATGGCAGACGCGTCGCAAATAATTATGCTTATCTCTACCAGCATCCCGGCTACATTTATGACGTAAGACACCGGCGGGATTTAGTCCGTCTCGATCTATCAATCGCACCATCTGCCATTGAAGCTGCCCCCCCGTCTCGATGTAAACGGCCTTTTAAAAAGAACTCTGCGGCACCGAATATCAAAACCGAGCATTAAAAGGAAAAAATGGAGATAATTTAGAGATAAGACGAAAATCTATCTAAAGAGAATCGATTAAACTCTCATTTAAAATGTGGATATAAATTATACATATATATTGAAAAAATCTCAGAATTTAAGTATTTTTATTTGAAGCAGTTTTTTCGATGACGTCACTTGTCTTATGTGTCTATTAATTAGAAACACGTACTGTAAGGCATAAATAGTTTAAGACTCTATTTTTAACTCGTCTAACGTTTACGCTCGTATAGCGGGCGACGGCGATATAAAGGGCCTTACATGATAGCTAAAGCGCTAGATAAGAATAGATACGTTGTACAAGACATTCCAGGTTTTAATCTAACTTCCAAACCGTACAACACTATAATATCACCAGATCGAATTAAACCGTGGGTTAAACCCCCTGTAAACACCTAATGTTAAGACGTTTATATAACTAGCAT
>QVNV01021921.1:0-22131 GCA_014825455.1 Pseudomyrmex pallidus | reverse complement strand
CCGACGCGTATCACGTCGAACAGGAAGCAAAATGCTGGCAATTAGTCCTAAGTAAACAGGAGATGAAAGAAGATTTGTATTTCCTCGCAGAGATACTTATTGGTCCGGATTAGTGACGGAAACCTTTTCCGCGGGAGAAAACAACATTGAGAAGCGAAGCGACTCACATTGGCGACGTCTGATATTTCTGTGCGTCTTCGCTCGCTACCGAGATGAAAATTACAATTGCGAGAGAGAGAGAGAGTAAAAGGAGGACGCGCGGAGCAAGGAACGTCTGATGAAAACGGATCGTGAAAGAGAACAGCGCGGGGGCTTGTACCTTCGCGTATTCGTCTCGCGCTTTCGCAGTAATTACTGTTATTAATTTGCGCGCGGCTTAGGAATAAAGCGCGTGTAATCGCGGATGGCAAACGACGGCTCGCAATTTACTGCCGCGCGAGAACACGGCGCACCTGCGCTCGCTCAAGCGGCCACAAGTATCGTGAATATTAAAATGACTCTGTGCCCGGCGTGGTTTTGCATAAGAAATCATCGTATAAGCCGCAGGCTGTCAAGTCGGCTGAATGATATCAGGTATTGCCGCGGTTCGGTCGAAGCTTCGTATTGGAATGCGGTAAAAATCTGAGCGCGCGGAATGTTTGACGAGTGACGGAAAACAGGTGGTTGGCGGATCCGCTCGTATGTCTGTCCCTTCCTCCTCGTTGCCATCCTCGTCGATGATAACGAGGCTATCTCTCGGCGTGACCTCCGCCGCGGAATCTCGCGATTGCGCCATTGCGCGCGAGGTCCGAGTTTCGATCTCGACCGAACCACGCGAGAGCAACGCGAAGCAATAGAGAATCGACGGCCAATAGAATATCGCGGCGAGACATACGACTCTCTTTCGCGATTTCCGCGTATACGTGGAACGTCGCAGCGCGATAACGTTCCGCGCGGAAATCGAGCGCTATATAGAGACGGCTAAAGAAATAACGTTTTCCGTCCAACGTCTATAAAGTCGGCCTTGCCTGTGTACAACAATCGATATGCACCGTAAACTCCAACTTGTAACTTTAGAAAAATATTTTCAAGTTGTATGTGCGTTTTATATAAGACGTTACATACAATACCGTATTTTTTCTTTCAACTTAAAGTTTCCTCGATTCAACAATATTGTATGTTCTGCTACAAAAAATTTAACGTAAAACGTAGTATCGTAATTGCGGTTATACGTTCCAACATAAAAGAGCACCATTGTGCGAACAAAAGTGAAGAAAATGTTTCGTTAAAAATTTTTCCAGAGAATTTTTTCCAGAGAATTTTTTGTTAAAAAAGATAAAAAAATGTTGTTTAAAAAATTCTCTAAAAACAGCAACAGAATTTTTTGTTAAAAAATGAAATTTTTTGTTAAAAAATGAAATTTTTTGTCAAAAAGCTTCTCTGAAAGCAGCGACAATCCGCGTCACTGATAGTTCGCAATTCCCAAGCTGCTCGTCGAATATTCGCATCGGACTAGGAAAGTATTTGCTATCTCTCTTCCCTAGATCTCGATTTTCTCTCGCAAATCCTTCTCCAATCCTCTCGACCGCTCAATCTATCGCGGTCTTTTTACCGGCAGTGATTCATTCGCATGCATGGAATTGCGCATCGGAAGGAGATCGTAGACGCGAGCGATGCTCGCCACCGCTTCTCGTGTGTATATATCACCGTAAATAAATTGCGGTCTCTTAGTTAACCGCCGCGGATCCCGACATACGGTCGAGATTGTTTGTGCTAATTAATAACATCGTGCGTTCGCGAGATTGTGCGTGCGCGCGCGATTTCTTTCTCGTATTTTTTTTTCCACCGCACTATCGCTGATGAAACTTCAATCCGCTCGTGTACGATTTGCTAGTAAAAAATGAAAACTTGGCGTCAAAACATCTCACAATTGTAAAACAAAAACTCGAATTATCAATCACGCGAAGATAACATGATTGCGAATATATACCTCAATGTTTTTGAAATTGACATTTTCAAAAAAATGTGGTTATGACAAAGAGATAATAACAGTGATAAACATTTACAACATGTACACACACAAAATGTCAAAAGTTACAAAATGCTAAAATATCTAATTGTATCATGAAACAATCATATTAAAAATAATACTAACTCTACAAAAATTCTCAATTCGATTTGATTTCCCCACATTCGTTCAATGGTCTTTGCGCGTGTGTACGTCTATCGATATGTCCGACGGATATAACTAACGCGCGTGTGTGCATACCGCGAGCATGTTGCAAATGTACACACATATACTATCGATCGTTATCGGCACACTCGACGTGTACTGAAAAATACGCACGGTGGCAATTGACCGATATCGATAGCGTTACAATCTCGCTCTATTTTTACAACGGGGAGAATTGACGAAGAAAATCCCACGCCTCAATATAATGCGTACACTCCCGATGTGCGCACACATGTGTATGTTCGCTCTCGCGGAGACGTGCTGGCAAATACATATGTATGTATGTATGTACGTACACGTACAAGCATAAGGCGCAAGGTCGATCTGACCGAAGAGCGCGAAATCCAGATAACAAAAGTGGCGACGCGCCGTCTCGCGCGTACGTTACGCATCGGCGCGGATTCGCACCGCGTACAAACACTCTCCGACAATATACGAACCTGTCTAGATTTTCTAGCTCATCGAAGCACCGCGTGTGTACGTACGTCGCGAGAAACGATAATCTCTTCTTACCACGACGAGATGCAAACAGTGGGAAATGACGCGTTTGCGTGTAAAACAGTCGAACGGATGAGTGAATCGCGAACTTTACGGTGAATCACGATGGCATTTCGTGTCGATAAGATCAATAGGTGTGTTGGAAAATAAATGTTAGCGAAAATTATTATTAAACTATGATATTAAACTATCTCTCTCTCTTTCTTTCTCTTTCTCTCTCTCCTTATATATATAAACGTGTTGTATTACATATAAAAATAATAAAATGCTAGAGAAAATTTAAAAAACATCTAAATAATATGAAATAAAAAAAAACTTATAGATACACAGCTGCATCGCGTCCTAAGATCGCGTAGTTCGTTAAAACTGTGAGATCGACTCATGGTAGAAAATTACACAATCATGTGGTGTAATGTATACGTAGCAATAACAGCGAGTTAACAATGAAATGATTGATGACGACAACATATGGCACGGTCCGTAGATACTTGCGTACCGTAGTCGGTTTAAACGACTGATATGGTCCTCCCTGCAACAGGCACGTTTTGCCAGTAGATCTGTCTTCTGTTATTCGATATGTCACAAAATAGCAAAATAATCACATTACGAGGATTACCCAAGTCGGCTGAGGATGATCGATAGTTTGATGACGTGAGTCTCTCAGTGATGTGTAATTTCCGCAATGAGAAAACGAAACTACCGACACATGTGTAATACACAGCGCAATTACAATTTAGCTGAAAAATGCTTACGCATCTGTACGCGGGTTTCTATCTGTGTGTATTACGTGGAAACGCGCTATTATTGAATTTCCGGATTTATCGCTTGTCAATACGTCGTTTTTTTTTTTATACTTGAATTCTTTACGCAGGTACATTCACGTAGCTTGTATAGTTTGTTATCCGAGGCAATAAGTACGAATTTTTTTAAAGGTCGTTTACACGATCCTATCTAGGGGAGAGATAATCCCGAAAGTCGTAAATATACTATCTACATTCTTATTATCAGAGCAAAGATAACGTAACAAGATTTATAAAATTTAACTTTTGTTTCGAAACTTTAGAATGCAATTTTAAATTAAAAATTACTGATTTATTTCTATATATATGTATATAAATATATATATTTTTTGGCATATTAATTATTATAATATCTGTATGTACGTCTATGTGTGACTTTATTAAAAGATATTACACGATCAAAGTGAATGGATAAAGTTCTTGACCCAGGCTTTAAAAATGTACACAAAACTTTTCAGTTTTTTTCTTAGTTTCACGACGAGCAAAAAAAAATCCGGGAGCATGTGCAACCTCGCGAAAGTCGTTACCTAATCGCTTAAGTTGTTACACAGTCTCGGGCCGGGGGCGTTAAACGTTTCGTTCGTCTGTAGAACGCGCGGAAACAGAAAATAACGCACAAAAGGTACAAGTCCTTTTCCACATGCTCATTGCCGCGGGTCTATACGCAAGCGGGTTCGGCCGTCAAATAAAGGGCGTATTCATGGTCCGGTCCTCCGTGGAAAAAAGCGTAATAAGCTAACCACTGTTTTCCGAGATCGCAGACCACGCGCGCGTATAACTGGAGAAAAAGAGAGAAAAAGAGAGAGCCAACAAATTAGAATCTCGCGTTTCCCGTCAGAGAACGAACTCTTGCATTAGGCGTAACGCGGGATGTCTGCCGGGAAAACGTTCTAAAGATAAGCCGACGATGCATGCATGTAACACACGAAGCAGATTTGACTCGCGGGTATATCAAGTTAAAACCTGTTCGTGCCGACGAACTAATGGGATAATTGCGCGGCAATTTTATTAGATTGTATGACCTAAGCTCTCTCAAAATGAAGAAATTCGGAAGCAGAAAAGTCATTGACAAACGTAAAAATATTCAGATTCTCGCGAGATGAAAAATTTATCTTCTTGCAAACGTTTATATGCACACGTTTCAAAACTCCGTCATCGTTGAAGCGGAAAATATCGAAAACGCGCACGACTGCGAGTGTAGATAATGTGATTTTATCAGCGTCCAGACGCGTATTAACGTTTATCTTAGGTAACCAAGCTATATATCCGTTAAAAATAATATTCTGTTTACACGAATGTATTGAAAGTACGCGGGAGTGTGCTTTATCCCCGCGCGGATGGAAGATAATTTTCCAATGCAGCTCACGTATTATTATTATCATCGTCGTGGAATTAGGTACGCGCGAAAAGTAAACGGCGTGCGCAATTAATTAAGTTAAACGAAGTCAATGTTGCGAAAATTATTATCGTCGGATTATGCTAATGATTTTGTGTGTCGGGAGGAGCTGTATAAGCGCGAGGCCGCGAAAAATGCCGAGATCGCGCGCTCCGCTGTATTTCTCGCGCGCATAGGCGCAGCAACGCCAAGGCAACTGCCTTGCCGCGGGCGAGAAAGTACGTGTACCGTGCTGCATGCAGTACATTCGCCAAAGTTGCATGTAACACATTTACGCTATAAGGATATAGCGAGAACGCCACGTTCCACATGTACGCACACATAGGTACAGACACACTGATATATATATATGTACGATTCGTTTATTTCAATCTTCGCTCCCTTTTCACGCCTGGGACGTTAAATATTTTTTTTCTTACACAATTTGATATTCAATTTCTCTACAGATAACGTACGTCTTAAATCTCTCGAGTCTATTTATCTCGCACAATAAAATTTCCACAATTTACGCCCCGACAATATTACGCACCTACGCGCGTTTTACTTCTATCTATACAGCCTCATTACTATTTTTTCTCTTTGGTTTAAGTTTATATCTCACTAAAATGTGTACGCGTGATATAGACGCTTTAACTTTCACACGCATAAATACCTGCCTGCGTCTTTAACGGATGTAATCCTACGACCGCAAAGAATAATGACAAAATAATATCTAACAAGATGCGTCGAGTTAAATACGCGCGTAAAGATATTAACGTTACGTACTGCGATGATATCTGACGGATTTTTCTTTGTTTTTCGAGCCGAGTTTCTTGTTCGGTCGTTAATAAGCGACGTGAAATACGCCAACGATAATACAATGGTGAGAATGTGATAATCTGTAATATGAGCAATTCGTAGATTATCGCACCGTTTGTTCGCGCGTATAAACGTCTAATGTCACGCACAATGAGCGATATATTCTCGCGCGCGAATCAGACAGAAAAGTCCGACATGACGAACGGGCGAAGTTACACCCGCTAATTTATGAAACTTTGTACGGCGCACACAAGGTATTTAGATTTCTTTGGTAAAATCTGTCACGCTCGCGACGTGTTGCTTGTTTTATCGAGCAAGATCGCCGACAACGATGGCTCAACCTCTTTACTACGCATACAAGTACACGCGGTATGCACGTTTTTCACACGTGGATGAAGGCGCGAATAAACAGTCCTCGTCTACGCGAGCGGAAGAAATTGCTGTATCATACCTGCATTCTACTGGCTATTTGTTAAGGTACACATATAGGAAATCTTCGCGGAGCTTAACCAATTCAAAAGCCGCGCAATTATTAATAAACGTGCCCTTTCTTTCGCGCAAGTCTTATATTGCGTAACACGAAAATTTTATTTTTGTTAAAAAAAAACTAAGGCTTAACACAACCTATGAGGAATTCCAGCATGATTAAAAGTTGAGAATCGTTACCTTCTCTGTTATTTTTTTTTAATAAAACAAAAACCCTATCTCTATCTACAATTTCGAACAAACGCCTTCGCCTAGATCTCTGGTCATTCCTGTGGCAAACTGATGCTCCGATCGATCGTCTTCGAGAGAAGTTCTTGTCGCCGATAACTCAGCAAGGCTGTATATCCCTACGTAGAGCCGTACGCTCGCGTACACACAAGCGCGCATCGGTATGCGTGCGCCGAAGAGGTAGGCCAGCACCATATACGGAGCCTTCGTTTGCTTCGCAGACCGCAGAGAGGAGAGGCTTGGCAGGCCGCTCTGACCATTGCTCGGGCCAAATGAGAGAAACGCGAGGACCGGTACAGGTTCGCCGTGTTCGGTCGTCGTACGACGTTCAGGATGTCCCATATGCGAACGACACATCAGCCTTATACTGACACTACTCTCGAGAAAACCAGACTGCGAGAGATTTCCGAATCTCTTATTCATTATGCATTGAACGTGTATTGGAAATCGCAGCGTTCCGAATAATATCGAGCGAATTTTAACCGTTTTAATAGTGCATAAATAAAGCATGAAAATACCGTAAGAAATATTTTTACAATATAGAAAACTATACAAAAAAAAACATAATATGTCGAACGTGTTATATATTTAATGTAAGTTGGATATCTTTCGAGATTTTTAAAAGAAATTTCAACTGTATATTATTTTTATATTAAAATTAATTTCTTTATATTCATAAAGTGGACTATAATGATTGCAAGACTGTAAGATGAGTTAATTTGGCATCGTTACAATACACGTTACAATACTATTCTGCAAACGTATACTGAGTAAAACAAGCTCACGTAGTACGCAAACTGACAAATAAATCTACTTTGACGAAAAAGAGAAAAAAGAAGATCAGTCATTTTATGTCAGAAATAAAATAAAAAAAATTTCTCATTTTGTTTCTGTGTCTTTTTTTGGCCATCGTTACTGGCGCGTGCGTAGATATCTGCGAGATGCGTACCACATGTGTATCGCACTCGCCGGGTTTCATCGTGGTCTTCCTGTTTTTTCTTTTCTTCCTCTCGGTCGTACTCAACTCGTTCGACCTTCGAAAATTTAAATTACCGAGTCCCTTCTCACGCGTACACACCCACACACTCACATGGGCATTAGACGGGCTGGAAGATGTGGGTGAAACCAAAAACTGGTTTCTCCGATCTTTTTCTCTACGCTTTATTTTTCTGATCTAACCTAACGAGACAAACCGCAATCGGATGTCATTGCTGACGTTCCCTTACAGCGAATGACGAGGGTATAAGTTTCTCTACAATAAGATTCGTAAAAAAACATTATGAGAGACATTGTATTATCACTCCGATAAGCTTCAGAAATCAGTCATTTATCTGATATCTGATATCTACTGACAATGAGTGTCGCGAGCGCGCATATGTAGTTCATAAACTCAAGTTTTCTTTGAAAACAAAATATTTCGCAGATTTTTAATTAAAGAAATCTCATCACGCATTATTGTTATATCTTTAAGTTATTTTGAATCTGTGTCATTTACTGTAACTCGTGTTTTACCAACGTGCATCAAGTTTAATATACAAACTAATGTATCACCACCGGTTAAGTTGGAAATTTGAGACGTCACTATTTTAGATGTTAAGCATCGGGCGTGAGGTAGGCTGAAAATTTTCCGAAGTTAGTATAAGTTATCGCACGACAAACGAGCGTTCCGCGACGGAGTTTCGAGTTCCGCATGACTTCTAGAAGAAAACGATTTACGAGCGTTCAGATAGAGGACCGAGAGAACAACGTGATCGAACAACGACGATTTCGTTGTTGACGACGTTCGTCGTGAACGATCGTTTGCGTTCGAAAATCTTTGCGATAATAGATTCCGATTCGCGCGTTTGTGCGCGAAGTAAGAAAAACATACGTTTCTCGTACACACACATCGCAAAAATACACCATATTTTGATTAAACTGTTTTCTTTCGTGCAATGTTTAACTCGTCGGATATACGCAATGAAATAGCAAGATAGGTTTGTAGAAGTAAAAATAAAAGAATCCTTTAAACCTGAGATTAGATATATCGAGAACAAAGATTCAAATCGGAGTATTGTTGATGTTTTTAAAGAAAAGGTTACATAGAAAGCGTTACAAAAATCCTGACCATATTCCCTTTATCTAGGATTATACAAAAAGCTGTCTTAGATACTTTTAGGGTACTTTTAGGATACTCTTAGGTACTTTTAGGGTACTGTCTGAGGTTATTGATAATGTGTTTTCGCTCGACATAAATTTTGGAAGTATCACGTAAGTATTCCGTGTGCTGGAAATTCGAAGATTTGTCTAGACTTGAAAATGTTGTCTGACGACACTTTTTCTATTTTTCTCTAGGCCCTAGAGTCTCGACTCTACATATTTCTAAGATATAAGATAATAAATATAATTAATATTATATTTATACTTAAATATGTAAATTAATATATAAAGATTTAAACACAGGTCGAAAACGTTTTTTGTATTCATTATAATAAATTCAAAATCATAACTCACACACAAACACCAGTGTTTGCTCCATACTGCTAATTTCCACTCCTTTCTATAAAACTTTTGGAGCTGTCCACATCACTTTTTATTTAAATTAATATACTTTATGATATTATATAAATATAAGAATATAAATTAATTACAAATATAATTCTTAAAAACTTTTCTTTAATATGAATCTGTCTCTTTACTTAGCGAGTTTAATTTCTTCTTTTGACAGGCACTTTCTTTTCACGTTTGTTAAAAGAGAAAACGCAACAGCTAAATTTGCATCACAATAATCGATAACAATCACTAACTGCAAGACACCTACTGCAACGAAATTGACGCGTCGTCTGAAATGAAGAGACACGTTACATGTCGCAAAATTGCACGAGAATCAGGCGATAATGAAAGTTATATAATAAAATTAACTGGAATATGCTCGCTGATTTCGAGCTGGTTAGCAAGAGGCTGATTTTTTACGATCTTTCGCCGAGAATCATGCGGCGAAAGGGCAGTTAAAAAAGCAGCGTTGTTAACATTTCGCTTTGCACCCGACGCTTCTCGACAACGGTTGGCCGCGGGGGTTCTCGGACCGGGATTTTGTACTGCCTAAACCTTCGTCCTCGACAAAAAAGTCGCCCTTCAGTACGGTCTGAAGATCGTTTTTGCGGGACGAGACCACAATGGCGTAGACGCTGCGAAAGGTCGCGTTAAATCACCACAAGATCGATACTGTTCGGAAATGGTTTTGGGATCTGACCGATTTTTACTGCCTTTCATTTTATGGAAAATATCACCGAATAATACTTTTACAATACATTTCTTGTTTGTATAGGAGTGGGAGGATAAAAAAGAAGATAAAAAGACCATGATGTTTTGTAGAAAACTGTTCTGAACAGACTATATCTTTTCTCATTCGTTCTTCTAGACAACAAGAATAATAGGATAAAATACGAGTATCTTTTGCTAGTAATTATCACGAGCATTTAATTGTTGATTTCTTTTGGTCGATAATAAAACTGTTATCTTTAACGTAGTGCACATAATTACGTACAACTTAATAAAGCAGCGAATATTTTTTTCCCCATTACAGCGCGACGGTCAGCGAAATTAACATCGAAACGAGCGAGAACGCGAGTCTCATATGGCTTCGGATTTACATGACACCGCGGTATTCGAGCGAGCACGCTCAAATATGAGATCTTCCCCGTTTCCCTTCTCCGAGGAATATAACACCCGTCACGACAGTGAGGTTTCTCCTTTGATCGTCTCGAATTTGTCGTTCCGTTAAAGCGGACGTGCGCGTCTAATCTAAGGCGAGGCGGATAAGAGAACTTTACGCAAGAGAAGAGCGCGGAAGAGCTCAACGCTGCGCTTCGAGGATTTCGAGAAACCAGATATTTTCCCCGACCCCGGAGGAAACGCAGCGGGTTGTAATTACGATCTCTACACGATCTCCGAGCTAGGCATTTTGTAAAGATTAAGGTACCGCCGAGATGTAATTCTACAGAATGTCAAAACCTCAATTGCGCAATCGCGAGATATAAAATTAGGAAAACTTAAACCAAAAGAGATACGTAAAAAGAACCACACAAAAAGAGATGGTTTTATGATAATAATGGTTTTATGATGGTTTTAAAGATAATGTGACTGTCGAATCTCTTAAGTAACGGAAAATAGTTGAATAATAAATTATTATTAATAATAATAATTCTGAATTACTTTGATTTAGTATCGCGCTAAGTAAAAGAGCTATATTTTATTATTTAAGTTAATCAGTCCAGTTATTTAAGTTATCAGTCCAATAACGTTTACTAGAGAATAAAACTAAAGTGTTCTTCTTTTTCATCAACTTATAAAACACTTTCCGTATCTTAGTACAAATTGAAACTCTCGCTAAACTCTGGTATAAAAGGCTCGTTAGCAGACCATTAAATACAACAGGCAATATATATATGATCTAGAGTTAAAAATTTATAACGCGACTTTTTAACGATGTTGCTTTTCTACTTTTGCGTAGATTTAATGCATTAGACGGCGGAAAAGGTGGAACAGAAAATGCTCAAAGGAGATTCTCCGTCCCGTTGAGCTCGAGTTTAATACCTCGTTTAATCCTATTACGATACCGAAATGCTTCTACCTATAACGTTTTGCTCGGAGATCGATTCGCTCGGCGCGAGCTATGAGAATCAACGACGGTCACAGGTTGTACACGCGCGCCTATATAGCGATCCATAAAACTCGGAGAGGTAGATCATCAGATGAGACCTCTCCCGACTTGTGCCCGATTTTAATTTATGTCGTGAGAACGGCGCGCTGCAAAAGTCATTTCTTTCTTCGACGCAGTCATATAACTCGAGACCACGCCTGGTGTCTCTTCGCTCTCCGTCTCGTAGCTCTCTTATACCGTTACTTTTTCCGAGATGAGTGCGCTGTTCGCTGATTAACGCGTCGATGGGAACTTACGCACGCGTGATATTGTCGAGAAGATGCCGACCGGTTTGACGTTGAACTTCGCCGTGAAATTATCTCCAATAATATCGGAGAGTCTAATAAGAAAATTTACGATCTATTCCAGAAACATAAACAATCTACGACCTACCTTACACAGTTAATTACACGGTTTTCAAACGTACGACTTTTATCCGATTGGTGTTGTTTCTTTTAACTATGTAAACGATCGTCAAATGTTCTTTAAACTTCAAATGTTCCCTCGTTAA
Organism: Pseudomyrmex pallidus; assembly: GCA_014825455.1. Taxonomy (NCBI): domain Eukaryota; kingdom Metazoa; phylum Arthropoda; class Insecta; order Hymenoptera; family Formicidae; genus Pseudomyrmex; species Pseudomyrmex pallidus. The sequence continues at coordinate 10,521 of QVNV01021921.1, read as the reverse complement.
AACACGAGCGGAAATGCGCGCGCCTATATAAACATGAAGTGCGCAAAGTAAACGGTATAAATATGATTTGTTTTTATCTCACTCTGCCCACCGTAGCCGTTATGTGTTTCATCAGACGGACAGGCCATTACATCGAGACGCAGCCAGATATATACTATAAAGCAACATGCATTTCGAGTGCGACACGACGTGCAGTGTGTTCCGAACACGTTGCACGCGAATTGCGCATGTATCTCACGGTGCGGGTTTCACGTTAGGCCGCTTCACATTGTATCTGCTCCGTGTGTATTCGACATATACATTCGCAAGATTACTTCGGAGATTAATATGTAAATATTTTAAACGACGAGAACGCGCGCACACGCGAAATCAAACCTGCAAAGCTCTTGATATACGTGTGTACATAGAAGCAATATCAATTGTTTCGATTACGAAAATAATAAAATAATTAAAGTTAAATTATTTATCTCTAGATCGTTACAATTCTTTTATCCAATCTTACTCGTGAATAATATTACTTATACATAGCATAAATAATCCGATAAAAAATATTTAAATAACGAAGGTTTGCATATCATTATTTTAATTTCATGTATTTAATTTTAATTCAATTATTTCACTCTATTTCTTTTTTGCAGGTTGTTGAAATTCTTATTCAGTTCATTTCTGAATAAATAAACAGTTTTAAAATTTAAAAATATAAGATAATTATAGGTTGTGTGATTAAAAAAAATCTAAAGAAAAAGAGAGAGGGCGAAAGAGAGAGGCGATATAGGTGTAATTTGCGTCTCATATATATTTCACGTACTTAATTAATAAAATATTTTCATGGCAAATATTTTTCACGACTAATAACCGAGTTTATTACGTATGTACGTTGTGTAGAGTGTTTGAGCAGTTTGAGCAACGCGTTATATTGTGTTTTGTAACTTGCGACAACAGTTAACGGGCGCAATCCACGTCTGATATTGTTATTCAACAACACGAAGGTACAAACGAAGGGGAAGTCAAATCCAGGCCCTCGATCGTAAACGGCACGACGACTTCTTCTCACTTGCACGTTCTTTCTCTCTCTCCTTTTTCGAGGCACGAAACGACAAGGGACGTGCTTCAATAAATTATTCATGCCCTGGCAAAGCAGTCGCGTCCCGAAACTTTTATATAAATTTTTATAGGTCGTGCAAGAGTTTACGTCTTCGTACGATTTTTTCGTACTGATTGATCGCAACGCTCTACAGCAGAGCGCTTGAATATGTATAAATATATGCGATTAATAATAAAAATGTAGAAAACAAAGTATAAGCTTTAGAGAGAGTTCTCACATTACATATTTAAAATCTACAACTTACAAACGCAAGTAACTGCTATATATTTTTCATATTGCTCACAATCAGTATATGGAAGAATCGTGCTACATACGAATAGGGAACTGATACGATAACGACCAGAAATCAGTTCTCGAGAAGCGCGTATCGATGATACTTTGATATCGCATTGTAACACAACAGAGTTCTGTCTTATTATCCGCTCAAAAGTTTAATTATATGATAATCGTAGTTATCATATAATTATACTACAATGTAGTGATGTAACATACTGCCATTTATAAAGTATGATATAATGCGATAATTTTTTTACGTATAAATTTCATACGTAGTAAATCTGCTACAATTAAAAATAATGGCTTATCTTAAAGATAACGCAAGTCTCGTAAATAAAAATTGACACACACACATATACACACACATATACACACACACCTTGTTATTCAACGTTCATACTCCTATGACATATCAGACACCAGCGATAGCGTGAGCAAGATACGAGTGTCGTAAGAAAAAAAGGGATAGAACGTCATAATTACGATACTATTTATTCATTCAGCTCCGTTCGTTGATCTTCGGAAGACACGATCGCACGCTCGGGGAATATTACGCGCGCGCGTAGCACAACCTTCTATACCGCGTGCTTCGAAAACACAAGTACATATTCACGACTAACACACACACACTCACTCACACACAGTGATATCGACCGACACAAATACGCTTAACTAAGTGAAATTATTACTATTTGTGCTAATCACCACGTCTCTCGGTAGTAAAGAAATATATACTGCTGGTCGGATCCTCTCGTTTATTACCGATCTGTTCTTGGGATTATATGGACTTGTGTTCGTGATTTGTATTACGAAGGCGGTCTGACTTCGTTGAAAGAGGGACGAGAGAAAGAAAGAGAGTAAGAGGGAAAACGGTGACTTAATATACTGATGAGAGTCACACTGACTGAATCATTAAATGTCGGGGAACCTGTGCGCGGATTTCTTTTTCTCTCTCGCGAGATATATCATAACGAGCGAGAGATTCGTAATGTTTCCGGACACCCGATATGAAATTGGAATCTCGCGCGCGGGATGTGAACGACGAGACGTCGAAGGATGTAAAAAAGCGCGTTAATGAAAGATACGACGTATGTAAAAACGATCTACTCTTCGTCTCTCTCCGAATATTTACTCAAGAACGGCGTTGAAGGAACACAAACGCGTTTCTGAGTGATGAGACATGGGGATGATTTTTTTTTCTTATTGCCTTTTTTTCTCATCTCTTGACACGTTCTTTGTTCGTACGTGTTAGCGCGAATACGTCTCTAATTGTAGGTGCAAAACGTGTGTATGTATATGTGTTATTTATTATTAATATTACGCAGAGTATTACTAACAAAGTTGGTAATAGCATTACAAATTTGCCATTACTGTTATTATCGACATTCGCGCAGGGAATAATTAATACTAACAAGATTGTATTAACACGCGCTGGTTTCGAATGACATGTAATTTAAGTAATAACACACATATTTTATTACCACGGGGGATGTTTAAAAGGATCAATAGCAAATATCAACATATGCAATTCTCAAATTATAACAAGAAATATTCTCTGTCATCCTTGTGAAAATACGGGTGTTATTTATCATATTTACTTTCAGCGCAAACATGATATCTTGTTTTCACGATTGCGAACAAAGTAGTATTGACCGCGATTGTGCGCAGAGTGATATATCGTACAAAAGTAAAACACGATAACAAATTATTGCTAATTACTAAATTACTTATCGGAAAACGTGCTTTATTACGTTGCGAGTGCGCGAACGAGAAAAAAGTTTCGATCCCCCGACTCGCCTCGAGAATACAATTAGTCATAATAAAGAGTGTCTGCAAAATTCGCGCCCACTTTTAACCCTTCCGACAAACAATAGCATCATGGCCGCTCCAGGGGCGCGCGTGATTTCGGAGCACGAAATCACCGACGCTCGATCGCGGTATTACGCGCACGTGCGCGGACGTGCGTTTCATTAATCTCGGACCCGAGATCGTTTCTGCCCCCGCGCGAAGAAAGAGAAACGATTCATTCTCCGCCACAATAGCCGCGCTAATGATCACGAAAACCAGCGCGTTTGCCGAATCGATTGCGTGATTTACTCACCGGCTCCGAAAGAAGAACCGTTAATTAACAATCCTGCAGATCCATAACACTGATCCTCTCAGCTCGAGGCATTACCACCGAGTCCTCTGGAATTTATGTATCAAGTCCTCCGGATGGTATTCATGCGTATGTACCGTAAACTGACTGATATAAGAAAAACGAAACCCGTCACTGCTCCAAACCGCGTCTGATATCCATGCAGACGTTTTTCGTTCTCAATAAAAATCGTAACGAGATGCGAACAAACTCGCGAGGATAAACGAGAATCGAACACAATCGAACGAGATATGAGAGAGAGAGAAATGTCGCGAGTACGCGCCTATCGCGTAACGTGCAACGCGGTTTGTTTACACTATCACAAGGAAGATGAAACGGAATCTCCGTTAAAGCGAACCCGTGGCAGCTAAACGCTGACTGAGCGCAAGACTCAAAAGGACGCGGCTACGTACAGTCTACATAACACTTCCGTCCCTCTCGCTCTCGCGCGACTGAACGCTACGCGGTGGTGGAAGCCAGTTTGAAAGTTCGCGCAGTCCCCGCAAAGTTAGCGCCACTAACAACGCGGCATCGTTCGAAAGCAATCGAGAGTCGAGAAATAGAGACATTTTACGCTGATTTCTCGCAGATAAGAATTTAAATTCCTTGGAAAACTAGATAATTAAAATACAGGAGACGCAACATCGCATTATTCGTGCTAATGTTGTTTTTGTATATCTTATCATCTTACATAATCCAAGAGAAAGTACTAAGGAAAAAGTAAAAGAATTATAGAAGGGAAAAATATATTTTGTAAAAATATAAAATATTGGAAAACAAAGCGACGAGAAACGTTAATAAAACTGTTAATAAAAATTGTATTATAAAAATTAAGTTCATACTTTTGTGCGAATAAAGTCTTACACCATTGTAAACTTTAAATAAGCTGCCTTTGCTTTTTTGTCGCAATTAAAACTCTGTTAAAATTAAAATAATATTTTATAGACTGTAACATCATAATATCGTAGACGTATATGACTTATCTTTCAGGTACCGTTTGACAGAAGAAGCGGGAACATATTCACACGTACTTCTCGTCAGAGTTTAAAAATCCTGGTTATTCGAATTTCCATTTACTCTACGGGAGATCTTGCGCGCAATAATCGTAAACAATTTCTAATGCATACACATGTACGTAGGGCACCGTTAGATATTCCCCGCGGGGTAGGGAAGGGAAAATATGGACGAATCGAAGTGCGTACGATGCAGAAGTAGCGTCGTCACCACGCACAAATCCCTTTTGAAAGCACAGTTCAAGAGCGCGCGCGGTTGAGATCTAACTTTCTTTCGTCTCCTCACACCGCGTATTTACCTGGTTGTCCATGCCATATTAAGAGAGACTCGTTTTATTAATGATGCCAGGAAGCGATGTCTCCGGGTTATGTTGTTTTTGCCGAGAAAAAAATTCCCATTTTATTTCAATCACTGATTTAGAATTATACAAACACAAATCGCGAATACAATCGCGTGTTTCGTATAAATTATACGAACATTCATAACTAGACGTTAAAATAATAAAGAAAAATGCCGGCAAAAGTTTGTGAAATAAAAATAAACAAAAGTACAAAAAATACGCTAACGAAAAAAATCTTTCTCTTTCATCTGAAACTCGAAGTCAGAAGAGAGGAAGAAAATTTTTATGAATCGTGAAAAGATAAAAAAAAAAGATCTATCCAAAATTGTATAAAAGGAAGAGAAGCATCTTGGAATACATAGAAAATTTTAGTTTTACATTTTACATCTTTTCGCGTTTGTGTTCGTCTACTGGAAAATTACTTTCGGATTTCGTACGACGTTCGAGATCTCGCGCACGTCGTTTTTTCCGCTATCCACTCGTTGTTGGTAAACGGGAGCGATATAAGGGACCTGTCATCCGTGACGAAGTACGTCCCGTCCCAAGGCTTGCCTCAAGGACGATAACCCTTCGCGAACTGGAATCAGTTCGAACTGGACTCCCGATCGAAGGAAGGGAACGGGAAAGAGCAAGAAAAACTACGGCTTCTCTCTTCCTCTTTCCACATCTTTCTCTTTTCTTTCGTTCTTCTCTCCGTTGATCCTTACGCGTCTTATTTCGAGAACAGGATGATTACGCGTTTACGATCTAGGTTCCCCGCTACCTGCTCCCGCTCCGGTAGAGTCGAAGATGAATATATATTATTGGTGGAAGGTTTTTTTCTTCTTCTCTACCGCGCGTAGAGAGGAGGCACTCTCTTGAACGTAGCTCTCTCGCGTGAGCAACCTCGGGGCAGGGACGGCAGAGGAGGTTCAAGGACGAAGAAGGAGAATCGGAGCCACACAGAGAGGAAAGCTTTTACTTTACACGAGAAGGTTTGTGTTTGTGGGAGGAGAAGAACCAGTGAGCGCGTACACACACACACACACACACACACACGTATACAAATATGTTTGTGTAATTGTGTGGGAACGATTGTAAAAGGAACGGCTACGTGCGTGTAGTGCGTGCAAAGCGAAGCGGTTTCGGGTAGGGTATAATCCGAATTCGAAACCTGTTCTCGGCCCGATGGGTCAACAACAACATCCTCCTACTACATCCTGATCTTTTCTCCCGGGATCCCCCGTCGATTCTACCGTCTCTTCGATCCGGCTGTGACCAGATGCACAGGCCGGTGCGCTATTTTGAGCTCGAAATATATCGTACTCTTGGTGTCAAGTGTGTTCGACCGACAATTACAATATTTACTAAAATTTTTGTTTACTCTATTCCACGTGTTCTCAAAAGTCACACGCGAGGCACCAATGAGAGACTTGTCAATACATCGTGAAGAAAATTCACAATCTTCAAAGCGCAAAAAAGTCAGTATATAAAAACCAGAAATTTTCTTTTTCTAGATTTCTCTCTTATCGAAGCTAATTAAAGAATATTTTTTTACAAGACAGTTTTGTTATTTGTTACTCAACGGTGAGTTAGAACTAAGTTAAAGATTAAAAAAAAATATATATAGTTTGAGAGAAAAAAAATATTTTATACTTTCTTTCTCGCGCGCGGATTGCAATTTCTGGAAAAAGGCGAGTCTTAGTGTAGCTGAATTCCTGCGAGGCTGCGAAATGCGCTGTACGCAGTTAGTCTACTTTCTCTCGAGGCGTAAATTGCAATCACGCCCCGTAGGATGCACCTTGCACATCTCCGCATACCCGGGACTTACACCGCGACGAATCAATTAAGAGCTCGCCATACGCGTAATTATACGGATCTAAAGAAAGCGTTGCGTCAAAGTCGACAAACTCGTCTATATTGAGTTTCGCAGTAGGTATCGTAAAATTTTCCGACGCGGATTGATTTTCTCCAATACGAAGTACATAGAATGGACTGCTAAATGACTTTATCACGGATCGCCGAAGGTTTTATTTCTGACTCATTTCTTACATTCGTATAAGTTGATTACGCATTTGTAATTAATTGCATCTTTTATACGTTCTCCCGCGAGCCTCTCTCTTTTGACTTTTGTAACAACAACGTTTGAGACGCAAGCAATCGCTTTGAGAGATTATCGGGAAAATTCATGTTTTGACGATCAAAAAGATCCGCAATAGCATCAGAATGGCGAAAATTTCGACGAGAACAAGAAACGAAGCATCAGTTTTAAATGCCTTCTGGAGTGTCATTTAAATAATGCGGGTTTGCATACCTTGCAATTTGAGAGCTGTAACGATCGTGAGAAACTATCGAATATCTTAAAAAATCGTAAAATAATGTTACACAATAATTATTGTTACCACGCATAACAATCTAAAAAATAAATAAATAAAAATATTTTAAAAAATATTCTAAAAAATCTCTTTAAATGTAAAACAAAGACATCGCGCTCTATCTTGAATGAAAGCTTATGACGTAGTTATTCTTCAGAATGAATAACTCTTAATTACGCGCATTTCTACACGTAGTAGTTCCGTTTACGTAATAAAGAGCGCAGAGTAGAAACCAAATAGATTGAGATCGCGTACAATTAATATTCGCGAACGGTTGCGGCCGCAGATTTCAGAGGCGTTCTTTTCACGCCAGTTTTATCCCGAAAACCGACGGTCATTACTGCGCTTCCCGTATTAAGCGGCTCACTGTGAGAGAGATGACCTTACGGCCTCTTATCAGCAAAACCGTGGTCCGTTCCGACGCACACACATATAACGAAAGTCAAGAAACATATAGGTGCTCGTTTTGCCTACGCAACAGATTATGCTGTGTCATAATCTCGCCGAGAATGATTTCGTCCCGCGATATTTTTAACAACGACATGTGATTTCACCAAATTTCTACTACTCGTAATAATCCTAAATATCGTGCGCAAAACATATTAGGACATTTAAATTTAATCGAAGATAACATGATCTGGCGGTACTAAAGATGCAAATTGACTGGATTTAATATTATTGTCAATTCAGAAATATTGCGTCTGTCGGTGACAGCTTTACGTAATGCAAAGATTTATATTTATTGGAGCTTCTCAGCGTGATTCTCCGAATCTCTTTGTGTGTGTGTGTATAAGGGAGAAATAATTACAGAGAAGGCCGTATCCGCAAGGTCGAGGACGGTGAAAAATGGAACTGGAGAATCAACGTTTTTTGATACTCGGCCGAAACTAGACCGAACGTAAGATCCGAACAAGTTCACGGTCGCTAGATTCACGAACGAACAAACAAAAAAAATCGCCTAAAGCCTCTCTATTTCTCCTTGATCTAAAAATACTTTTTTAAAGCTTGTTTGAATTTTATTCGGCGCGCGCGCGCGCAGTGTTTTCGCCGTCATCGGTGAGAGCTGCGAAATTCGGGAGAAATTTGATATATGCGATTTATGTCAACTCGACACCACGCGCTGTTAGTTACGCGTTTAAGCCGTAAGCGAATATCTGATCGTGAAAATGATTGATGCGGCGTATATTACAGCGAGAAATTCGCCGGGAAGACTTCGTGCTTCGTGATCGTTATTTTCGTAATGGATGTCACAATCTAAAAATCTACAGTGCGACATGCATTAAACAACAATTATGTGATTGAACGCCGCGACACACTACAGTTGCATTACATTTTACAACATTAGAAAATATGCGCAATTTTACAAAATTACAGCGTTTCATAAAAATAATTTCTAGAAAGAAAGTGTTACACGTGTATAAGTTTTACTTATATTTTTGTCAACTTCGAAAATCGTTGTAGACTTGCTAAACAGATTTAAGAATTTTATTTAACTTTTGTTATCTTGTGTTAATGATTTTCCGTCTTATTATTAGACTTTCTATAACGCGTTCGAAACGTTATCTAGCAAACTATGACACTTCTTCTTCCACGAAGACTTTGCTTACATTTCTTTTATAAACGTGCTGTCATGAATACATATATATGTAACTAACGACTTCGATAATATCGTGACCGAGAGAGAGAACGGTTCGTGCAAGCGCGCGTGAAGAGAAGAAACGCAGTGGGGCACGGCGAAACGTCAGTAGCGCTAGTGTAATATTCCCTGCCGGTTCTCGGTGCGCACTAGAAATAAGGCGTGTGCATTACCACGCGTTGCGATCTAACCGGATCCTACGCCGGAGCTCGGTGTCGAGATTGAGGAAAAGTGCTTTACTTGTCTCGCAACGCACGCCAGTAAATTTGCACAGAGAAGAACGCGCAAACAAAAATGACAAGAAATATCAGCGTCGTGCTGATTAGTACGCTGTTGATAATTATCAGGTCAGTCTAGTGACGCATCTCTCTCGTTTACTCTTTGTTTTTATAAGTCTTCATATTAAAGATCGCATTCAGCAAAGATTTAACAATTGAGCAATTATTAAATGGCGATCAATTTTGACTGTGCAGATTTCTGAAATTTCACAAAGATACATTCGTTGTTTCACGAAGTGACAAATTTTGGCATTTAATTTTGACGTGTTTATTTTTCCTTTGAAAAAACAAACAACAAAGTTTCGGAATTATTCCAAATAAGAGATTCAATTTCGAAAAATTGCGTAACATATGCTCAAGTTTCCACGTCGAAAGTGTCAAATGTTTACCGGTTTTGATATATGTATGTGCTTTTAGTCACGATAAGCGCGCATGAATCATCTATTGCACAGCAATAGAAAACTATTGTTCGCGCGACGCGGTTACACTGCGCGAATGTGTCGCAGAGTAAAGTCTGTAATTAGTCAGGTGTAATACGATGTTCATCGTTTATCTGATCACCTTTCCGCACAATTTTGTTGCAGCATGAGAGGAAGCAGCGCAGATTGGGCGAGCGAGTTGTCGCGCAGCATCAATCAAATGACCCAAGATATTAACGATCAGGTTCAGAGTTACACTCGTAATTTGCATACGCAAATACAGCAAAATGTGGAGAGCTCATTGCGACCCGCCCTCGCAGAAGTTGAAAGAACGATTCAAAATTTGCCGAAAGGTAATTAAAATAAACAATCATGCGGTTAAAGTAACTTAATTAATATTTAACAATATTAAACGCGCGAAAATACACACGATCGTAAAATTTACAACTTACTTAAACCGAGAGAACGGACGAGAGAGCTCTCGTTTACGAAGTTAAGCGTGGATGCAGGTGCGCAATACTATCGAGGTGTAAATCACTCATACGATTTAATCGAATTAAAGATAATTCGAAAATACCAGAAAATTGCATCTCGCGCGCCGTGCAGACTCTCCTTTCACTATCGTTTCTTCGATCAAAGTTAATTCGACATTGATTTTAATTCTCTGCGAAACGTTTACCTATATCTCTTTCAGCATATCGAATCGCGTTATTGATAAGTTATAATATAGTTGATAACTTGACTTCCACACGCTTAAAGGATCGAGCGCGATTGGTATTTAAGATCTATTAATCATCTCAAACTCCCATGCGTTAAGAAACCGTGTCAACATTAGTTTAAACTTAAAATATATCCATTATCCTAAGAAAAAAAAACACTAATTTGTGCAAGTCTACTATGTTTACGCTGATTGTAATTAACGAGAAAATCGAACATATATATTTGTGTATGTGCCATCATTT
>QVNV01021905.1:0-10938 GCA_014825455.1 Pseudomyrmex pallidus | reverse complement strand
AATAACTTTTCTATTCAGTTTAACTCAATCTATCACCATACTTCGGCTTGGTCAAAATTTTTGGGACACCCTGTATATATATATATGTAATGTATGCACCATTTTTGCGTCAATCTTATTATCTTTCCTTTTTTTTATTATATATATCTTACAAAAGCTACCAGAATCACGTTATTTTTCTTCTTTTCAAATCTGTTAACTCAATGTGTTGCAATACACAGGCCACAACAATATTATAGACTCACTATAGAGATTTCATCTCCTTTGTTTGTTTATAAAACCTACTAATTTTTGACAGCGTGTATTTCATACATTGTATTGTAACGATCGTCAGATAAATGCAACAGAGATTCGCAAAATGGAGAGATGGAAATTGCATAACAAGGAATTATGTTAAACTACAAGTAAAGCTAAAATGCAGACGTAAGTCGCACATACAATACGTATATATTTATGTGTGCAAAATACACACATATATATATATATTGTATTGTAGTTCTCAGAGATACTGATGTATCATAATTGTGTCATGGTAGCTGCAACACACATACTCAAATATATCTTGTATATACATACGCATTATTAGAGATTCTTACCACGTGTGGAGATAATTTTTTTTTTTTTTTTCTAAAAGCTCAATTTTTTTCCTTCTTTAATTTTCTTATAAAAATACTCGCGCGTGCGGATGCATTTCTACCTACAATCGGACCTTCAGTTCCTCCATTCTCTGCTTTATTCTTCTTCGCATCTCTTTATACCTAAAATATAAAAAGAAAAAAAATACACAAGAAGAGTAAGATAAAATAAAACTTTTTTGTTTGCAAAATTTGTCGCGATGTTGCTGTTTTATTTACTCATTACGTACTTTTCTTTCAAAACAAGAATCTGACGCTCCTCTTCGTAGTGGTAGCGCTGCAATATCCCTTGGCACTCCGCTAAGGACAGATTGAGAAACTGCGCTACGTCGGAACTGATCTCGGGCGTGGACAGTTTGTCGACCAAAAACAATCGCGCAATGTTCTCGTGCGGGCCCAAAACCACTCTGACCTCCAGGGGATACTCGTCATCTCTCAGTCTCCTTTGTTCTGGGAACATAGATCGCACGTAGCGAGTACAAGACATAGATACGATCGCGCGCAAGCTTCGATCTTCCACAAGCGTTCTCGCGAAATTCTTACCACCATTGTCGCGCACTACGAACAACGCGAAGTTGTCGGATTTCGCGTCGACTTTGTATTTGTCCAGCATGAGATTAATGACCTCCTGAGTGTTCACCAGACTCGTCACCCAAACCGACATCTGCGAGCCGTGCGGCGGCGTGAAGAAACTGGTCTCTCGATTGTAAAAGTGACCATTGATCGAGCAACGACGTCGCAATCGACTTCGCGATTGACGTCTGCCTCCCGGACGTCGTCTGATCGCGGTGGAGCCTTGCTTGCGACGCAGAACGACGCCGTCCAGCTGCAATCAAAAAACGTGTATTTGAATAAAGTTTCTATCGGTTGTTCGCGATGATACGATACCTCCAATCCGCTGTCCGTGGACATGGTCATATTGTCATCCTCCCTGAACTGCAGAGAATTCACCGAGTCCGTGTCGCTGTCGGTTCTGTGTCTCTGGAGACAGTCAGGACCAGACAGCGATCGGTTCAGACCTTTCTCGATCCAGCTGTCGTCGGTGCTGATCGACCTGTTCCCGACCGAGTTCTTGTCCAGGTTGTCGAAGTATTCTACTCTTCGAAGCGTGCCATTTCGATTAGAAGCTCCTAAATTGCAGACAGGCGTGTCTGTACTGGAAGAACTACCTATGCTGTGGGTCGGCGTGCTGTGTAAGCTGCTGTCGTCCCGGCTGGTACTCTGGTGATTGGGACTGCTGGTTTCCGAGTTGTCGCGAGAATCCGACCGATCGAGACTCGACTGGGACGAGAGCGGCGGCGTGTCGCCAACGCTGGATTGCGAACTCATAGACGGGAGATTCTCGGGCATCGTCTGATACAATTTGTTACCGTCCTCGACCTTTCGTTCCACCTGCAATCACGCACGTCCGAAGTTGCCAACGTTGTCTTGTCATTTGAAAGCAACAATCGAACAGAAAAAAAGTAACAAAACCTGTAGAAGCTCATCGAGCTCGTCCCATTCCATATTCTTGACGTCCAGTTTCATGGGCAAGGTGAGACTCTTCAAGTGATCGGGCGACGTTGGAGACTTCGCGTTGGTTTCCGCGTTGTTGTCCGACGCGGTTTTGGCGTGCAACTCATCATCCACTTTGTCTTCGTCCTCGATATCCTATCCGGGATTGAAAACGAGAAAATGCGTCGCAACAACGAACTGTAAACGCAAGTAAAACCTAAACAAACCTCGGAAACGCTGCGTCTGCACGAATTTCTGTTCCGCGCGGTGACTACAGTACGTTGATCGTCATCTTCCTTCAGATGAATCACACCGCGAACTCCCCAGTAAATTCTCAGCGCGCCTTCTAGTATCAATCGTCCGTTGACCTATTTTTAATAATCACCATTTGTGCGTTAACTTTGTTGCGTATATTAAAGTCTGATATTGTACAAGTGTTTTTTTGTAAAAACTATTTTCACCTCGCGACTTCGAATTCCTCCACTTTTGCCTTCGTAATACTGGTTGAAAACCTTCAGTTTTGATTCCAAGTGCGATCTGTGAAAAACATGACATTTGCTTGAAAATTGTTTCTCGGTAAATTTTGTTTTAACAATATTTAGCAACTTTTTCGCATTTTACCTCGGTAGCGACGACCGATTTTCCTTCTTTCCAAAACTTGTGTGCGACTCTACTCTCGTGCCGTGGCCAAACAGCTGAGGCCCAAAGAGCGCCCCGTAACAAGGGACATGGCAGTAAGGCACGCCTTTATGCTGATTGAATGCGACAACGACACAAATCTCTTATCACCTCTGCGTGTTGTCCCGGATTCAATCGCTTCCCACATTCCTCGCACCGCAAACATTCTGGGTGCCAATCGTATCCCAGAGACTGTTTACGTTCAGCTGCAGAATAGGTGTTTTCATTATGCAATTATTTATTATTTAACATGTATAAGAGGACAGTTTTTAACCTCGCGTATTTCTTTGTTACAATAAATTTATTGTGTTGCGTAAAATCGCATATGTTCGAGACTTCCATTCTTTATATAAAACTTACTAAGTTGCAATGTATTTATTTGCAACAGACAACAAAACGTAGCCTGAATGTTGTAATAATAAACAATCAAAATGAGAGCGACAACAATTGGACTTTGACAAAAGATCGGCTTTCAAATTTTTTCTTCGCTACAATAAAACGCGCGATGTCTCGAAGTAAAAAAGCGAATCGCTCGATTCGCGATCAAATTTGCTACATCAACAACGTGACAACAAAACTCGCTTTCGACGAGTGTCGAAAAAAAATCGCGAGAACTCACCGAAATAAACGGGTTTTCCACATTTGTGACACTTCCACATGACGACGAACGCTCGTTGCGAACGGACGAAACAACGGGAATTGTTTTTCGTCGAAGTCTCGAACGATGTTTTAAATCATTTTGTTTACACCAAAACGGAGTTCACTTTGATCATTGAAAAACGACACGAAACGACACACGCGCGACTGTATCACTGGTCCAGAGAGGAGCCTGAGAACGGCCATGGGTGCGTTTTACCTGTCGCGGTTCAAGCGCCGCGATGCGCACGTTTTTGTGAACCCGGTGAATATAAAAATCGCTATCTCTCGCCGATTAATCTGGTTCTGTTCCATGCTACGTGCGCGCGTTCGTTGCATGTGTACATGCAGATGCAACATATTTATTTATTACGGCTTAGAGTTCTTAGCTTCTATAAAAGTCGCAATAAACTCGATAAATGATGATTATCAAATAAAAAATATAATTGAGTTTCTCATTATTAGACATGTGTGTTTTCCCTAAAGCTACATATACATTATAAAAAGTACAAATAAAATAAAAAAATGCAACTGTATAATATATTCTATATATTACATATGTATAAATGTATATTGTTCACAAATGTGTGATTTATACATATGTAACAGCTTTTGCAAACTTGAAATACAAAAGACCAGAGAGACTGCGTCAACATTTGTCATTAGTTTTATTTCTAATTCTTAAAGTAAACAAGATAACTCAATATTCTTATATATTAGACAGTTTTCACAACAACGTAAAAAACTTATAACAACAATTACTGCCTTATTTTTTCTTTTCCATTTCATCTAAACGTTGCTTCTCAGCTCTGACGTTGATCTCTCGAACAAAGGTTTCCATTTCTTCCAGCCTCTGTTTGTTCAGAATCGGATAGTTATCCTTTTTGATTTTTAACACATATTTGTCAAAATATTCTGGTTGGTTGACGTAGTAAAACACACCCACAGGAAAGGATATGTATACAAACATCCTGGTCACTTCTAGTACCCAGCCCATTTTTCAAGTAGTCCTGTACAAGCACAGAGAGAGAGAGAATATTATTTTTCGCAGTTTACAAGTTTCTTAATGTTGTTACACTCTCTCTGTATATGATTTCAATAAAATCAGTTGAATATGGATCAAAGTATTGGAGCCAAAGAGTTGTGGAATTTGCTATTTATTGCACTCTTGGCCTCTTTTGCACTTATTTATTCGAATATCAGTTTAATTATCAGATAACTTCCAGAGTTACTTACATGTTCAACTGATTCCATCTTTTCTTGAATGATAATTGAAAGTAACAAACAAACGTTAGTACGTGTTACATGTCAGAGTATACGCATTGTTGCGCAATATCTCAGCGCCAATTATTTCTACGTCCTTCTAAATATTGCAACGATTTTGAAAAAACTACACATGACGTCACTTACAAACAGAAGTTATGTTTCTACTTGCACATCCGATGAAATACGCTAATGATGTATGAATCAAAATCCTTCGGCGTTGAATCAATGATATAATATATAATTTGAATACACAAATAAGTTGCAAAAACTTAACAATATATCAGACGTTCCGAAGAGAAACCAGACGTTTACAAGAAGAGAACAAGCGAACTGTCAAGAATCACTTGACAGAAAAATGCGTTAGAGGGTTTGAGTTTCTGATGCAGATTGCTGCAAACGTAGAGACTCTTCTTTACCGACCGTAGCGCACCAAGGTTGCTTTTTTACCTACTTGTGTCGTACGTACCGACAAGTCTTTGACGTAGTTGTCAATGTGTTTCACAGGTGGCGTTTCGCAACAATCGCGTAGGCCGCGTCTCTACGTTGCGGCACAAACGGAATCCGTCGCTCGATCCGCACATTCCTGTCTGTATTTACATACGTGCTCTATGGTTGCGGGCACTGTCATTGTCCTGCTCGGTCTGTTATCGGTTCGCGTATTGCTTTTCCGTGAAGAGGAAATGATGTCGACGCTCGACGAGACCGAGGTGAGTCGTTTGTAGAAAACGATAGCCGATACGCCTTCGCAGCTCCCGAGCTGCACCGTCCCACGACCGAACGACAAAATGGAAGCGGACTACCAGCCGACGATGAGTCCATCGCGTGCACTAACAGGTGAGCTAAATGATTTCTCTGTGACGTCGCGATTGTTGACGGCACGCATCGGTGTCACACGTAAATGGACAAAATTATATATTTCTTATCGTTTTGTTTACGACGACGACAGACATAAAGAAATGACATTACGTTTATCGCGTACGCCTATATATACATGTATTTGTTATATCTAGCTCTTTTATACACACAGTTAGCGATACGTGTTATCTGCTCTCTTTGATAAATATCACCAGTTCGTATTGGTAAACAAACATGACGGATTATTTTGGTGTCATTACGTCTCCTAAGATAATGGAATGCATTTCTCTCCCAGAAAAAGTTATGTAAAAGATATATTCTAAATAATGTAATATACAATGTAATAGAAAAATTATAGACTCTGTAAAATTGTATATATATTACGTAGAAAAATGTGTGTTCAGAAAAATTGTTGTTCTCGTGCTATAATATATGAAATTTTACTAAATGAAAGACATTTTAATGTCCTAGAAAACATAATGATAATCTGTTACACTATCATCTGTTACACTACATAATAATCTTATATAGTGTAACAGATAGTTATATAGTGTAACTATCAGTTATACTATATAAGAGACTTTTACAATAGAAAGAGAGAGACATGTCAGAGACAATAATTTGTTATTGTACAAAAATTTTTAGCAGGAGTGGGCAATGACTGTGAAGATCCGTATCCTAGTTTGTCAGATTATCACGACTATGAGCCAAATTTGGAGTTTGATGATACAGAATTACAAACAACTTCAAACAACGGTATAACACAAAATGCTTTAAATATTGCGCAAACATACATGTTTTTTCAAACAATATAAAAGATACAAATTGCAAAACTGCAATTGTTGCAATGCCTTTATAAAAGAATTGTGTTTTGTTACTGTGTGTAGCTACGCGACTTCTAGAAGAAAAATTGGATCTGGTGAGCAGCAATGTGATCACCGGAATGGATTATCTAGAAAGCCCAGTGAGCGACGGAACAATTGAGGAGAACTTTGAGGAAGCTTTGGTAGATGCTCCAGTTATTGAATCTGGTGTGTGACCTTTTATCTTCTGTTAGTAGCCAGTAAATGTCATGGCATTCTCGGGGCATAGCAGGTGAATTATGTAGAACATTGTATACACAGCTTGTTTTATACTGCATGGTGTAAAAAAAAAGAAGGATGAAAGTAAGAAAAGGAATGTAACGAATAATGTTTCGCTTTTTAAAGCCTCTTCTCTCCTTTTCGAAATAACAAATTACATACATACATACACGTGTGGTGCCCTCGAAGTGGGGCAAATTTGTTCGTTGTATAACGTGGAACAAACATATGTATATATATATATATATATACATATATATACTTTTATATACAACTTCTCTGTGAAACAAGCGTTTGCTCTTTGAGGGCTCAAATTGTTTTGCTCAATAGTGTTTTTTAGTTGATGCGAGTTTGTTACACATACACGTTATGCCTGATTACACGCCTGAAACAATCCTCAAGCAATTTTATGTTACAAACAAAAACGTCTCTCTATTAATGGAACAGCGGAAGATCTGGCTGCTTTGGACGGAGAGCTTGCCGATGAGGAAGACTATCTCGATATATCTAGGCATGGAATTGTAGAGGTGGTTGGCGACGACAGTGCCGGTCGTAAACTAATTGTTGTGTCGGCGTGTAAATTGCCTCCTATTGGAAAGGAGACCTTTAATCACGCCAAACTACTTAGGTGCGTTGTGAGAGATAACGCACACATGATATTCTATTATTTATCATGTTATTCTCTGCGGTATTGTTTTCAATCACTAGAAGTTGACATAAAATCTTTTTGCCAATAAGATCTTATCTTAATATTTTTGTTTTTTTTTTATATTAATAAAAACAACTTGTGTAATAATTAGAATTGAAAATGCGTATAATTTACACTCGTTTGATATTGAACACACTGCTCTTTTATCATTCATATTCACATACTCATGTTTAAATAACATCATAAACAAAATTTGTATGCAAAATTTAATGGAAGTTTTAAACGCGAATGTTTTCGCTTTGTTGCAGGTATCTCATGCACACTCTAGACACGTTTGTCGAGCAAGATTATAGTCTCGTTTACTTCCATTACGGTCTCACGTCAAAGAACAAACCACCTCTTACCTGGTTGTGGCAAGCGTACAAAGCATTCGATAGAAAATACAAGAAGAATCTCAAAGCTCTTTATCTCGTACATCCCACCAACTTTATTAGGATCGTCTGGCAAATATTTAAACCCGCTATTAGGTATGACTGTTTCTTCTTTAAAACTTATGTTCTCAGTATTAATTTGTTAATCAAAAAAAAGAGAGAGAGAACGACGTTTCAATTAAAAAAACAACAAGACCTAGTGTGAACAAATAGTTATTTTAATTATAACTTGCTGCACTTCAAATAGTAACATGATAAAAATAACCCATTTTAAATTCTTCAGCAAATAAAGAAAAATAAGTGAAAAAAAATCAGACTTGTTTATTGTTTGTGAGATATTTTATTCGAATTAACTTCATTTCAATACATTGCAATTTAATAAGAAATCGTTTCGTTAACTTTGACATTACAATTCAATGTGTCATGTATATATATATTGTCATCAAAACCATTGTCATTGTATTTTTGCAGTGTAAAATTCGGGCGAAAAATGATGTATGTTAATTATTTAGAAGAGTTGGCGCAGTATGTTAACTTGAATCAATTAATCATACCTCCCGAAGTTATAGAGTAAGTGTTAATATTTACTTTATTAATGTAAAATACACACACACACACATGAGAAATGTAGGAAAAATTGTTACAACACTACGTTAATTGTTTTTAGACATAATGAACAATTATTGTTAAAAAATAAGAAAAATTTACCATCCAATCCGCCGCAAAACACGATAGTTACGCCAGTTGGCACGACTCAGTTCGGCGCTAGTCTACAGTTTATAAAGGAGAACAACAACGACGATCCGATACCGCCGATTGTGAGGCAGTGCGTGGAATTTCTTGCCACACCTGACGGTACATTTCAATTAAAAAAAACAAACAAATGCATTCTATGAAGAACGAAAGGCCACACAGTACGCCTTATCGTCATTTCAGCTCTAGAAACAGAAGGGATATTCAGAAGATCGGCCAACGTGGCAGTAATCAAAGAACTTCAGAACCGTTGCAACCAGGGCTTGCCTATCGATTTCCAAGGAGATCCACATATCGCTGCTGTTCTACTCAAGTCTTTTCTTCGCGAGCTAGACGAACCTCTGATGACTTACGAATTGTACGATGAAATCACGCAGTTTCAAAGTGAGCAAATTGTTGTTTTATCTCAGCTTGATTTTCTTCGAATTGTCACTTTATAGCGGAATAAATCTGTTATCTTGTTCAATCGCAGCATTGTCGAAGGATGAACGACCGCGTAAGGTGCAGATACTAATATTGGAAAAACTACCAGAAGACAACTACCAAGTTCTCAAATACATTGTACAGTTTCTGTCGAGAGTACGTAAATACCAGTGGACGCACGCAAGTTTCTCCAATGTTGCATCTGACTTGTAATATCTCTTCTTCACAGGTAATGGACCGTAGCGACCTCAACAAGATGACGTCTAGCAATCTCGCGGTCGTATTTGGACCAAATCTAGTTAGAGCACCGCCCGAGCGCGGAATGTCCCTTTCCGCGATAGGACCTATTAATCAATTCATAGACTTCTTATTTACTTATCAAGATAAGATATTTATTATTTAAAAAAAAACGATAAGAGATTAAGAGAGAGAGAGAGAAAGAGAGAATGAGCGAGCGAATGAGCGAGGGCCTAATCGTAACATTCGAACATTACCACGCACGTGTCCGCACTTTCATTTACCGAAATATTTTTATATGTATGATACGCCCGATATATAATATAAAACCACTCAATGTTCGTTTATATATGTGGCTTTGCACAAAATTTTTTTAACACAAGTGTAGTTACACAAAAAAAATATATACATATATATTATATGATTTTCGGATGAGAGAGAGAGAGAGAGAGAGAGAAAATAGAATTCGTCCAAATATATTATCAGCTGCGCACTATCGGAAGGCCAGCTTCGGAGAGAGAGAGAGAGTAATAAGTATATGTATATTTAGAAAAATTACGACCGAATATATAAATACCAAAGATGCACGAGAAAAACGTCACGCAGTGTGAGAATTATACCATGTAATTTTTTTTTTTTTTTTTTTTTTTTTTTTTTTTTTTTATCTTTTAATGAAATATATTGAGAGGTTCGAAAGAACGAGATACACTCTCGAGCGTGATGATGATGACATTGCGGGATCCGTGGATTGTGATTTTTGATTAAATGTCGAATTTAATACGAAAGTTTTAAACAACGAAGTAGAATTTCTCTTAAGTTGTACAAATTTTTATTTTCTCTTGTTTATGATCTTTGAAAGTCTCTTTTAATGATTTCTATTTTTATCTCAGTTAAAACCCATGTAAGTCAACGATATCCAAATGCTCTCTGAGTAGCTTTCAGAGTATGTGTGTGTGTTTATGCCAGCTTGTAATCCAGTAATTGTTCCAGAAACAATGGTGTCACTTTCATTTACCACTTGTCTAGGACTCACGCGATTTTTTGTAACAATTTCCATCATTTTTCTATATTAATATTAATTATATCTTTATTATATTTTCTATTCTATATATATATTGCAATGAAAATAAAATAATACAAGATAAAAAAAAAAAAATGATCTAGAGAGAACAAAATTGAAGAAAATCACGTACAGAAAAATCTTGTTCCGTAGATGATAAATAAAAGTGATATCTTTCTCACACTTCTTAGATTACAAGCTGGCGCGCACACACATTCTCAAATATCCGAATGATACGGGGATATCTGAATAATATAAGACAACACTCGGATAACCGGTTATTTTCCGGTTTATCAGCTTTAACAAGAGTGAGATAGGGATCGGGTATCCGATTACTCAGTCGTCCAATCGATAACAAATCTCTTTTATTAACTCAATATAATATTATATATGCAAAGTTATGTAATTTCAAAGTTTTGCAGCGACAAGATTATTTATTTCAATAATAAAACAGTTTTCTCATCGTGTTCAAATTTTTTTTTTTTTTTTTTTATTACAAAAAGAAACAAAATTCGTTCGCAGTTGTTCGCGTGCACAGTCGAAATTTCCGAGCGATCCTTTTACTCGCACACAGGGTTGTATGTGTATTCACACGTATAATGTATGTAACACCCAATTTATATAATTCAACAATAGTTGTGGTCTAACAAAATGTTGTAGTATACGCCGATACCGTATTTAATAAGCGAAAATACAGGGGAGAGATACAGAAAAAAATTATCCATATGTATATGTGTGT
>QVNV01021902.1:0-10281 GCA_014825455.1 Pseudomyrmex pallidus | reverse complement strand
TCTCTCTCACGGAGACTCTCGAAGACTAGCGGCCACCAGACGTTGTCGAAGGCACCTGAGATGTCGAAGAGCAGTGCGACGGCATATCTTCCCGGGAGAGACGAGACCACCCGCCGCAATTCCACGACGGCGGCCTTCGTCGACCTGCCGGGCAGAAACCCAAACTGTCGGTCGGAGATCCTTCCCAGCGCCAGGGACGTATCGGTGAGGTGGTGCATTAGGAGTTTTTCGAAGAGTTTGCCTATGACCGATAGAAGGCATATTGGGCGATACAACTTTGGGTCTATCTTGTCCTTGTTTCCGCCTTTAAAAAGAATGCGAATAAAGCCCTCTTTCCATACCAGGGGGAAAACACCTCACTGGAAACAGCTATTGAATAGCGTGAGAAACTGTTTTGGGATGATAGTACAAGCCGCCTTTAGAACGCTTACTTCGACTAGATCTGGCCCTTTGTTGTTGCGGAATTTACTTACAGCCTTCTTTAGCTGGTTTACTGAGAATGTTGGGGCGTTCGGCGTCTGAGGTTGTGTTACTGCTTGCTCCTGTATTCGGCGCTGTTCAGCAGTGTCTTCGAGCTTACAGTCTGTAGGAATGTGTACGTCTAGAAGTCTATTTATGGATGCGGTAAAGGACATTGTTTCTGAAACTCCGACACTCAGTATGCTGAGCACACGCTTCGTTCGGATCTTATCAGCCTGTTGGTGATACACGTACCCCCATGGGTTATCGTTTCCAACAGTAGTGACGAATTCGCGCCAGCTTGTGTATTTTCTTCCGGATTTCTTTGAAGTACGTTCTGAGGGATGCCCTGAAGCTATTTCTACATTCTGCGTGTTCTGCCTGGCCTTGTGACCGCTGCATTTTGCGCCGAAGGCGGAGTACTTCCTTTTTAAGTTTTTGTAATTTCGGCGTCCACCATGGGTTGGTTGGACGTCGAAGATTCCTACACGGCATCGATTCCTGACAGGCAGTTGTGATGACCTCTGTCATCGTTGCTGCCTATTCTATTTACGTCGAATTCTGTCTGCAGATCTAGCGTCTCGAACCGCTCGCGTGAGAGGTCTCGGAGGCACTCGCCGAATCGGTCCCAGTCGGCTCGACTTTTATCGAACCTGTAGACCGCACGGGGCGAGCCGCCTTCCGCAAACGTACCCAAAAGCAGATCGCATTGTGGTCGCTTGTTGTCCAGTCCTCCCATACTTCCCAGTGGTTGATGAGGTCTGCCATTGCTGGGGAAGCGAGTGTGACGTCAATATTTGATGTCCCTCGTTCCGATTGGAAAGTAGGAAGCTGGTTAGCTTGATTGATGATTGTCATACCGAATATGTTGATGAGGGCCTCTAGTTGAGCACCTCTCTCATCTGTGTGTAGAGAACTCCACAGTGTCGACCTGGCGTTAGCGTCGATACCTTTGACTAGCTTTTCTCTTCTTAGTGCTTGAAGCACTGTTTCGAGATGCCTGAGATGTGTCTCAATGGCGTCCTGGAATTGGAAGTAGCACGAAACTGTGCAGAACGAAAAACCAGAAACTCTCACTTCTACGCACACGCAGTGCGTCGTACTGAGCCGCGAGATGATTTGCATTTCACAACTTGAATTGGAGATGGCAATTGCAGCCCAAGGCCTGTCTGTTCGGACAGCGGCAACACGTATTTTTGTTCCTAGTCCGTAGAAGACGTGGCTTGCGCCTCGTTTACGTATGTATGATTCTTGAAGAAGTAATATGTCGATTATGGACGAGTTCACCGCTTCACGGATTTCGCTTGATACGACTGCCGAGCGGCGCGCATTGAGTTGGACTATTCTTAGGTTTGTCAACGACCTGGAGCATATGCTTCCGATCCTTGGTTGAGTGTTTGCGGAGGACGAGAAAAGAGGAGAATATGAATTTAAGCTCGCCCTGGATGCGTTACTTTGAGTTGCTGTTGTGGATTCAGCACTATCTACCTTAGAATTTCTGTTTTTGGTTTTGCGATTTCAAGAATTTTTACCCATATGGTTATTTCAAGAACAGTGGAATTAAGTCGTCGAGCATTGCAGAGCCACCTATGCGATACCAAGTCTGATTAAAACGGGGGGGCGACCGGTACCCCGAATGAGCCGTTCGCGGCCGTAGCATTTTTGACGTCCCAATGACCATGCAGACCCTCTGCACAACTTCCTACACATTGGTCTTAAGACGACCGGCCTAGAGCCGACTTTTGGGCCAATTGTCACGCGCCCGCTGCCTGCGTGCTTTGAAATGTCCTCCCATGCTTCAGGCGGTTTTTCCTCACGCAGGGCGTGCGTTGTGATTCTTGGCAGGATTGTGGGAGTGTTGGGTACGGGATCTCGCTTTGTGGACCAGAGTTTGAGAATTAGGTTCTCTTGTGGGGTCTCACCCAGCCACCAGAGCGAATCCCCAGCCGTCTTTCCCATCTTATCCACGTGAGTGGAGCAGTAGAGAGGAGTTAGGGTGAGGATGAAGTTGATTGGTGAGGCGCTTTCAGATCCGGGGGATACCGGGTCCAGCGCCTTGAGTCGGTTGAGATTCCTTCCGCTTAGGAAGCCTTCTCAACTTGCAGGGGTAGGGTAGGATACCTTCTTCTGGAGAAGCCTTCCTTAGTTGAAGTTAGAATTGCTTCCTATCTAGGTAGCATTTTTAACTTCGAGACTGGATTCCTCCCTTAAGAGAGCTTTCCTGCTTTAGAGTTGGGATTCCTCCCTTGTAGGAGAGCCTTCCCTTTTCGAAGTGAGATTATTCCTCTCAGGGAAAGGGGGCTTACTGCCTTCGATAGCGGTGAGATTCCTCTCATTCCGAGAGCTTTCCACACGCGTTAGGATAGACGTTTTTCCGCTCCTGTAGGGCGCGTCGTCAGCAACTTAAGCTGCTTTTTTGCGGCGTGGTGCTTTCGCTCTTAATGAGCCACCTACCGGTTAAGGTGGTGTGCTCGGGCTACTAAGTACACCTACTGCGCGCGAGTGGCACGTTACGCCTTCAGGTGCGGCAGCGTCTTGGAGCGTATAGACGGCGTTTTGCTCCTCTTTGTGTTAAACATGGTTTAGGCGTTTTTAGTTTTGGGCGTGGTTTGAGCGTTATTTTGGCGTAGTTTTTGGCGTAATTTAGGCGTAGTTTTGGCGTAGTTTTGGCGTAGTTTTGGCGTAATTTGGAGCGTGGTTGTATAAGGATGTTGTCTTATGAGGTTGCTGCTTTGGCGTAAACTGGAGGGTCCGAGATTTTACTCAACCAACGGAGAAAGATGCGCAAGTTGCGCATCCCCAACGTTCCTTTTTCGTGTTCCGGGTGGCTTCCCTTTAGTCGGGGACCTTGTTTAGTACGTTAGAGCACAGGATAGGTCCACGATGGGTCACCCGAGACGGGATCAGGCCGGATCCCTCAGCGATTCACTTACTTTGCACACCCAGTCTGTGCTCAGCAAGCTTCACGCTCTTAGGTCGATCCACAGCACATGACTTCCAACCGACACTTGGGTTTCCAGGTTAGGCACACTGGGTAGATTAGCTGAGCTCAATTAGAGTTACAGCCAACGTGCTAATCTATCCGCACCAAATATCAGTCTTTCATTATATGTTTATCGGGGATCGGACCCGTTTTGAAGCAGAGCTCGACATACGTGGGGAAACCGACAAGTCCTTTCGCCACGCTAATTCGATTACTCGCCGCACGCCTGAACGAAGCCCATCCTTCGTTCCTTTAGCTGTATCCAAGTAAGTGCTGATTTAACGAAGGTCCGTCGGTTTCGACCTTGATCTTTCTCCGTTTCCTTCCCATCTCTTTCTCGAAGTGTACGGAAGCTTAAGCAAAGGTTCATCGGTCTTATTTTATTGACATCCTCAGTTTAGTCTTTCCCACCGATCGACTCAGTCAAGATCAAAGTGGAGTTCTTCAGAGATTCACTAATCTTCCTCCTCCGCTTTGGCTTTGGTTTCTGTTGCTGCTAGTGTGTCCTGCTACACGCCATGGTTGAATTTTAAAGACCAAGACAATCATTTAAGTAGCAGCCTTTATTCTTCCCCCCAACGCGCGCACACTTATGATAGATGATCTCACAAATGTCCTAACTGGGTTGGGGGGGGGGAGGAGGAAGGTAGATAGGGACAGAGGGAATCTCGTTAATCCATTCATGCGCGTCTCTAATTAGATGACGAGGCATTTGGCTATGAGCTGCGTCCCCAATATGGGCCGACTTCCCAGGTTTCTACCTAGTAAATAGTCTAATATTTACTGTAAAATTATAAGAAGTCAGTGGTAGTTAAAAGAATAAATAGATAAATAAATTAATTGAACAAAAAAAAAATAAAACAAAACAAGAAAAACAAAGAAAACATAGTAAATTAAAATAATAATAATAATAAAATTTATAAGAAATATATAAACGAGATTCTGTGCCCACTGCCAATTGAACGGACTCAGAGAAAACCAGCAAGAACGGAGATCTCTAGAGACATGTCTCCGGAGAAAAGCAGGCTTTATCCACACCATATAGTGTGTTTCCGGGAAAGACCTCGCGGAGGCGCCCGCTCCGAACCAACGTTCAGCTCCGCCGCCGTGGCAAGGAACATCACTACAACAGCAAAGTCCCGCCTAATGACTTGCACTGTTCGTTTATACAGTTTGATCGGCTCGATGCGGTGGTGGGAGTTATCTTCTTTTCCCGGATACGCGACAAGTCATCTCCGATCTCTACTGCGAACAGGCTATTCCTTTCAATTCTTCTTAATTCCTCCTGTTCGTCTCCGTCATTCGTCCATGAATCGATTGATCATCTCAATCGAACTTCTAAGAGCCAGGAGCGATATTGTGAGCTATTCATTTTTTGGTATGTCAAGTCTTCTGAGCTCTTTTATTGTGACACTTGGTATCGTCCCTCTTAAGCGAACCACAATGGGGATTACTCTACCTTGTAACACTCCAAAGTTTCTTTCAGCTTTGGAATTATTTTTTCGTATTTGTCCGTCTTCTCTTTAGCTGCTCTTGTGAGTGAGTCACCGTTTTCGTAGCGGACCGTGACGTCCAGAACAAGTCATCTTCTCATTCGCAATGACGAGATCCTGCTTGTAACGCTCACCGTCAACCGCTACTACAGGCTTCTCTAATACTCTAGGAAACGTATTGGTTCTTAGCTTGATCGCATCAATTGTTCTAGATGGACTTAGTAAGTTATGATGCATCAGCCATTTGTTACTTATTGGCTCATAGGCACAGTCTCGCGAACCTTGCCCTTGAACTGGTTGCGATGTCCATTGGGCTAAATATGATGATTTAATTGAACGCTTGAAATCATTTAACTTCTCAAGCGAGGTTGGCCATTCTACCCGGAGTGATGCCGCATAAGATGCATATTTTTTTTGGGATTGCTCGTCCGCTATGGAATCCCTTACAACAGCGTCATGTGATGACATAGCTTTGACACCATTGCGCAGTGCGGCTAATAAAATTATCTTCTCGGTCTCAAAGAGACCGAGACCACCCTCTCTCCTCGGTGTATAGAAAATTGCGGTAGTGGTTGACTCATGTAAATGCAGTATTCGCTTGGCTCCTTCGCGAATAATTGAGTCGATCTGTTTCAGGACACCAGTAGACGGTGGACGAACTACCAGGCAATAAAATTACCTTGGCAGAAGATATAGTCTTAACAGATCTATCTTCTGCATCAGCTTAATTGGTAGCTTCCTGACTCTATTTATAACGTCATTGAAAATATGTGTTTCGGCGCCTTCCATTAAGCCTTTCCGAGGAGATACTATTGCTCTTAAATATTTAAACACATCATCCGGTTCATTGAAAGGAACGATGTGACCTTTCACAGTGGGAAATGGATTTTTGATGTACCAACTCTTCCCTTTTGGCACATATTGAAATGCTGAGCTCTTTTCAATAGATAAGCTCATGCCTTTGCTCCCTAAATAGGAGTCCACACTTGAAACCTGATATGTTGCAATTTCCTTATCGTTGGCCAATAAAATAATGTCGTCGGCAAATACCATGGCTGCCAGATTATGACCGCTTATACTCACCCCGAAGGTGTCATTTTTTATCTTTTCAAGGAGCGGTTCAATGACCAAATTGAAGAGAAGAGGCGCAAGCGGGTCGCCCCGCTTTACACCTCTCTTTAGTTCAATGGGTAGGTCACCGTCACTGGTCTTGATGACGGTTCGGCAGCCTTTATAGCTGTTCGATATATACTGTGCTATTAGACTTGGCACACCTTTGCGCAGCAAGCTTCCTTCTATTGCCTCATGCGGGACAGTATCAAAAGCTTTTGAGATATCCAAAACACTAATAACACCGCCATCTCTCTTCGCAACTGCGATTGCTTTACCAAACAGCTGAATATTGTTGTAACAGCCATTTTCGCTAGTAAAGCCTTTTTGTCGCTCAGACTGTTGTATTACTTGTCTGAGCCGACGAATAAGCAGTGACGAAAAGACCCTGCTGATCATAGAAGAGATGATGATGGGTCGCCAGTTTTTTTATGTCTTTGACGTCTTTGCCTGCTTTAGGTATCAAAGTCGTTCGATTGATTTTCCAGGCACTTGGATAATGCTGTTTTAAAAATAGCAAGTTAAAAAACTGCCAATACAGCACTCGTGCTTTCGCTTCGCAGATCTTGTTTGGTAATGCCATCAGCACCAGCCGCTGATTTGCTAGTTATTTCGGCGATTCTCTTTGCCACTTCAGCTTGTGTAAAAGGCAAAAAAATTTCGCCAATGGGAATTTCTCTCATCGGACGAGCGTACATATCTGTTTTCTTGAGGCCCAGCGTAACCCACAGGCTTTCATATAATCTTTTTGTCTCTATCAGCCCTGGTGGCTTATGGGCTCGCAATAGAGACAAATCATTTGCCACGACTATGTCCGCCAATTTGCTTGAACAATTATCCATTAAGTCCTTACATTTTGCATAAGCAAACTTCCTTCTTTGAGACCTGTTAGGGGACTTATTCCTACCAGATCTGTGCCGTGTCTTTCTTTTTTCAGGAGGTTGTGTGCCTTCTGGCTTAACAAACAGGATTTCGACGATTTTGTCGTACAAAAGATCGAGAGCAGAGTTTTCTACCTCATTTCTGACAAGGTTGGTCAGTTCGTCAGCCCATGTCTTCCACTTACTTGGAAGATCATACTCGAATTCTGCTGCAGCGATCAAACGCCTTCTTACATCGTCGTCGAGTTCACCGATGGTTATTTCTCGTTCATCGGTGTCGTCAGATCCGGTCCCAACGGTTCCGCGCTTTGAGACGCAGCCGCACGCTGTGAATCGGTCCCAACAACTGTTGGTTTAATCCTGTCGACCTCAACGGCACCAGCGGCTTCTACTGCTCCTTGATTTATAAGACGCCTACGGGCGTCACTTATCTGCTTATTTGTCTTTCCTGGGAAGAACTCCATAAATTTTATATTTATGTGACGTTTATCTCTGTATTCGTCACTTAATACTCGCAAACGCGTGAAATCTTCCTCAGTCCAGACTGTTGGCCTCTTACCTGGCTGGCCGGGTTCGTTTTCAGCGGCCCTTGTCGTTCATGCTGTGAGCGACCTGTGCGCGTTGCAAAGCTTAGATCGCACAGATCACATTTGAATGCGCCCTCATTATTGTCCTGAGGACCGCTACATTTCGGAGCATGACATCGCAGTGCGTGCAGCTTAGCAAATGCCTTAGAACATGATGCGCACTCCCACCTTAGTGCCATGCCTGGATGTTCGTTTAGCATATGATCGCTAAATAGTTTGGCGTTAAGGCAATTTACCAGATGACCCTGATTTTGGCATATTGGGCATCCTCTTGGATACTCTGCATCTCCTTGCACTGTCAATGCTACATGCTCCAAAAGTGGTACTGGCTCCCATCGCCCTTCCGGTAGCGTTTCTGGGACCTGTAAAGCGCTACTCGCGTTTCCTCGCTCATTCGCCACATAGGCTGCGGGTGACTCACCGCAAACGAGAACAAAGCCACACGCCTTTGAGGCTTCTCCTTTGTCGTCACTCATATTTGCTCTATGTACGAAGGCAGCGTCGAGCTATACACTGCTCCGGGCCACTTACGGCTGTTCCTCACTGAGACGATGTTTGTCTCTTTCCAGGCTAAAATAGTCAAGTAATTATGGCATATTTCACGTCTTTTTAATCAAGTTCAACTGGCTCGCAGGTGTTACTGCTTGCATGTATTACTGCCCACAGGGCAAACTTATAGGCGTTGTTCCACTTCTTCCCAGGTGAACCTGGTAGCCAAGGGGCAGTCCGTGATTTTTCCATTTCTTCGCCAGTGATCGATTGGATATTAAGCCGTTATCTTTCCCCCACAGGAGGTCATCTGCCATCAATTCCTGTCGTGCCCGGAGCGCCGATCAACCATTTAGCCGTCAAAGACGTTACCAGCAGGACCCACGAGGAGGTAGGTTGTCGACTTGGTTGGGAGAGGCTGAAGGAACCATTAAGGTTCTGTTTTGCGCATCACCTAACCCAAGTTAGTAACTATGTCTCTCCTTATCGGCAGCACTTTCAGATTTATAGTAGCCATGCACTAGGACGTCACTTCCATGTCTAGAGCAACATAAGAAACCCGAAGATTTCTCTAATCGCCCGCGGCGTGTTGCTTTTGAAAAAAATAAGGAAGATCAGCACTGGTACCCGTCCCCCCGAAGGGCTGGACGGCATCCCGCCGATCCTCCTGGCCATAACGGACCCTCTCAAGCAGAAAGGACCGAGCGCCTGCAGCGCTTACCACACCAGCTACGGCCCCAACTCGCAGCTAGCGCAGTTCGCGCTTTTAAGCCGGTTCCTACCTGACACGTTTACCTAGAGAACTGACCAATTTCCGACGACGAAGGTTGGAGCCGCTTGCCATCTTCGTATTTGGTAAGATACGAAGTCCGCAAGACCCTACGCCACGTACTCAAAAATCAGTTCTCGTCCAACGCACAGGCACGCCTGGAACACGGCTTGAACATGCCAGTCTGGAGTCAATGCCGGCGAGGCATTTTTGCTACCAGCTCTGTGGCATAACATTCCTTGGATGGTAATAGTAGAGCGACACCCTACTCATCAAACGTCACTACTTATGACGAGGCAATTGGCTACCGTAGTAAGTTAAAGCTGACAGAGCCTTTAATCAAAGCTGGCAGAGCCTATCTGAGGCTACTGTAACACGTCACTACTTATGACGAGGCAATTGGCTACCGTAATAGGTCATTAAAGCTGACGGAGCCTTTAAATGAAGCTGATAGAGCCTTTCGTAATGCGTCACTACTTATGACGAGGCAAGTGGCTACCATATAATATTAAAGCTGACGAAGCATTTGCATCCGTGATACGTCACTACCGATGACGAAGCATTTGGCTACCTTTACATCAAACGTCATTAAAACGACGGATCATCCTGCTTGCCTTAAGAGAGTCATAGTTACTCCCGCCGTTTACCCGCGCTTGTTTGAATTTCTTCACGTTGACATTCAGAGCACTGGGCAGAAATCACATTGCGTCGACACCCGCGAAAGCCATCGCAAATATAGTGCATATTATATAGATAACAAGTATTAGTTTTCATTTCTCTCAATCTTTTAACTATTTCATACAAAATACTATCGATTTTTAAGGATATGTAATAAACACAAAACTCTAAAAATGTAAATAATTTTTTCTCATTTATCAAAACTTATTAACCAACAGAACATGTATCTTGAAACACTTTGGCAACAGTTTTAAATCCATCATGTGTATACATATAAAAAGTATTGTATAAAATATTTGTATACACATATGAAATATAAAAAGAAAGAAAATCAAATTAGTTCCTATCAAAGACAATGTAAAAGCGATCATTGTTACTCTTTACGTCTACTATTTTTTAATCCCATATTTTAAAAAATGGAAAATAACAACGGAAAGAAATTTACATATTTCTTATATAATGATTTCATGCAAGTATCGATATACAGAGTACATAATGATCGTTGCTGCGTGTCATAAAATGAGGCTGCATTTTGCAAAATAACGCATTATTTTTCTTTATTTTCAAAATTTGTTTAGAGAACAAAAGCGATACAGCGATATGCGTATTAATACTTTATTAATTAAAGTGTGTTTAACTAGTCAAGAGATTTAAAACTGTTTATCTAAATATTACTAGCGTGAATATAGCGATACGCTTACAAATTTATTAATTATTACATTCAATATGTTTGTTACTTTTATATATTTTCTTATATGTTTTCATATCTCTTCTGTATGTATTTGCACTGTTATTTACATTGTTATTTTTTATTGTTTTCATGTATAAAAGC
>QVNV01021899.1:0-18320 GCA_014825455.1 Pseudomyrmex pallidus | reverse complement strand
AGCTCTTTACCCGCATCTGTGCTGCGTGAGAAATGAGTGAATTTTCATTTAAATTCCACTCAATTTTTGTCAACAAAATAGTAAGCGACTCTCTCGAGACGACAAACTAGCACTTAATTTCTTTCAATTCGATTCTTTGAAATCGACAATTTTGTGTGTCAAGAAATTCTATGATATGATCGAGCGCTCGCGAAGCGCGCAAATGCAGATAAATATCACACAAGCGTCGAAAATGCGATATGCAAAGCAGGTAAAGCAACACGTGCAAGCAACGCGGCGGCGTTTTGTTCGAAACCAGCGACTCGGAAATTACACAAAGATTTGCCCGCTCGCGCTATAAAAGTAAATATTTCAAGTTCGTCGCATTTTCTTTTCATCTCACCGACCACGTTACCATTCGATTTTTTTTTGGTCTTTTTATTCTCCACATAATCGTACTTTTTTATTTTCTATAGTTGCGAAGTTCTCGACGTATTTTTGTGAAGACGAAATCTATATTTCGCAGAAAACGACTCGAGAGACTCGTATACATGGCAGTCAAAGTAAAAGGATTTTTCTTCATACGTGTAAGATTCTTTTTACGCGTATATATTGTTACGAAGTGGAGTTCGAGAAAGGAAGATGTGACGTTTGGAAATATATATATATTGCATATAGGCGTGTACGTTTGCAATTTGCAAAATGATGACTTGGCAACTTCTCTATTAAAATTCGACCTTTCGTCGAATCTCGCCGCGTAATCGTATTTTTACAATATCTACACGCAAACAAAGCGTGCTCGAAAAGTGATGATTAATGAGCAAAATACGTGTACGAATCTCTCGGCAAAAATATCGATTTCCCGCTCTCTTTCATTTTTCACCCAAGAAATGTCAAATTATGCATGTCGTAAAGCGACTCGGACGCAAACGACACGTTTGTTTCCGCAAAAACATCACCGTTTCCTCTCAAAATTCTCTCAAGAAATTTTTCTTGAGAGAATCTTAAATATCAAATCGTCTATAACGTCGAATCGCAGAGAGTGATTTGTATATCTGAATTCTGCGCGCGCGCGCGCGAGAAAGTTTATATCATTTTCATATGTTTCGAGATACCTCCAATGAAGAGATAAATTTTAACAATTCCAGACACCTACATATGTTATTGCCCCAGGCTATGATTCTGATGGAACAACAGCGATGTTGAATATGAGAAAATACATATTATTTAGAAACGTTATTTTATTGCGCGTAAATGTTTTTTTATTTATTTTCTATATAACAAAGCCACAATATTAAAACAATTAATAAAGATTATAATATCAAAACCTTAGTTGCATTTATATCCTGAAAACGTTAAAAACTAAATCAACGCGTAATATTCGATATTGTTCTAATAGCAATATATGTTCGAATAATTCTTTGTAATAAATATTTCCCGTGTTACTCGCGAAGAAAAACTTCTGTGTATGTACGTGTGTGAATATATCGATTATCATTGCAAAAAACACGGTTTTAGAAAAAATGTGCCACCGTCAAAATGCGGCTTGTACTCTATTTCACATGAAGATCACACGAGGGGAAAAGAACCATGATAAGTCCATTTTTTTCGATTTCCCGTTTTTGATGTTGTTTGATAGGTAAATGGAGTATTTTAATTATCCAAAGCGAGAGAGAAAAATTCTTGATAGGGTTCCAAGATATAGGGTAAAAGACCCTATTACTGACAGTGGTCCCTATTACTGTCAATCAAAATTTAAATGTTTGAATATGAAAACTGCATGTTTAATTTTTATTTGTTTACTAAACAATAATTACATTTGATAAACATTTTATTAAAATTTGTTCTAATACCATAACATGTAGTTTTCATATTTACACAATCATTTAAATTTTGATTGACAGTAATAGGGTCAGTAACACTGTCAGTAATTACATCTTTTACTCTAAGTATTTTTTTTTTTTTTTTTTAATCGCTCTCCTCTAAAATCACAAAAATGTGACTTGTCAAGTTCTTCTCCTGTGGTCTTTGTGGTCTTCATACATATATACGTATATAACCCTTAGTATAAATAACCCCAATTTTATTTTATTCTTAGACATAATTCTGCACTCTTGACTTAGCTCTGACCAAGTCTACTAAGAAACGCTTTTCATTCTTTCTTTTATGCCTTTTGTAAGTAGGATATTTATAACTTTAATTGTTCAACCGTTTAAACTTTCTTTAACTCACCAAATCATGTAATCATTTTACATTTATAATTTTAGTGTTATTTTATTGTACCGAAGAAGAAGGAAACCACGGTCGAAACGTCTGCTTTTTTTCAAATAAACATCATTAATCTACACAGCACACTAATAACCATGTATGCTCCCAACTGCCTTATTGTTATTCTGTTTTAATATAACCCTTATGTTATTGTTTTTTTCATATGTTCCTTTGAATTGTTTTTGCAGATGTGTTTTTCCTCCTGCATGAATTATAATAACGCGTTCGACCCCGAAGAGATTTTTATGTCGCAATCTTTTTTCCGCCCCTGCGTTTCCACCCACCGATCGATGATAGCGCGATATCACCGAGCGGAAGAAAAAAACAGATACATAATGTAGTGATAACGCTCTCTCTCTCACGGGCGATTACAAGTTTGAGCGCAAAAGTGATAGCGCAGGAAACGACGACGGCGCGGCGATGCGGTGCACGACGCATGTCGATTTTAAAGATGAATGGCGGTGTTCGTTATGTAAGCCGACGAGAGTATTTATACGTCGGTCAAAAATAGTCTACAAGCCGCATTTTGACATGGTGGCACGTTTTCTCCGACCACGTTTCGCGACGATAATCGACACAATTTTTTTTTTCTTTTTCTGTGATTCGAGCAAATATTTCCAGATTCGAAATACGCACAAACAAAAAACCCGTATTGCATTTTTGCGCGCGACTGAACTGAAAAAGCCAATATCTGTATATAGGTACGCGCTTTTTTGAAATTTTTTCGACTTATATTCCGTTCGCAAGCCGACGGCGATTTGTCTGGGGCGAATGTCTCTCGTGCGGGCACGTGCCACGCGACATCATATCGCATCGTGTGTATTTACGTACCAATTGTATGTACAGAGACAAGAGTGTTTGTTGTTGACTCTCTCTCTCTCTCTCGGCTGAGGTGAGTCCCGTTTATTTTTCGAAGCAAATCAATTCCGACACGTGCTCTTTTTATCCTTTTCCCTCTCCGATTTTTCGAATTCGCGCGGGGGCGGCTAAACTATTTCCGGGATTTGTTGATGTTTCGGGTTACATATACATGGCTCGCGCGCGGCGATGAGGAGGAGATGTGCGCTAACGCTTATTCTCACACAAGCGATATGCACGGCCGAGCGAGCACGCAACTCAATACTCGACGGCACGGATCTCTCCGTGTTTACTCATAGAGATTTACGATAACATATGTGAGAAGAAACACTTTCCAACAGATGTATATATATATCGCGCCCCATCCCTCCGTTAGAATTTCATTTCGCAAAAACGCGCGCGACACTTTTTCCTTTTCAATATTTTGTCTCGTTAAAAAAATCTTTATTGCGCGCACATTACGTCTCATTCCGCGAAAAATCTTTAATAGCGTTGAACAAATCGCTTTTTTTCTCCCGAACGAATGGAAAAGAGAGACTTTTGCGATTCGACGAGCGTCGAAGGAAAAGCCGCGCGCCACATCAAACTGTCGTAAGTGTCGCAACGCGTGACTTTTTCGTCAACACACACGTATATATCCATGCGCGTAACGACGTGACATTAAAACGACATCAAGACGCAATTAAGAGACGGGAGGGGGAGGTTCTTTTCGCGGATAGAGAGAGAGAAAAAAACCAAACTCACCGGGATCTGATTGAGATTGATGTCGGATTTGTGACCGCCCGGGCAATTTGTGGCGTAGATCGCCTCCTCCTTGAACCGCCTGCCGAATTTCAAGAGATTCCGCATTATCATCGTGTTCATCACGATGATGAGCACGAGCGGCACAATCAGGCTGGCGATGCTGTCGATTATGCTGATGATCTGCATCGTCTCCAGATACTCGATCTTCAGGTCGCACACGTCATCGCCGTACGGGTTCTGTCTGACACCGGCGGTTATAAAGGCGTACGAGTGGCTGCCCAGGGCGAGAAACGTCAGCAGAAGAATGATCATCTTGGCCCGGGCGACGGTGCACATGTGCGGCCGGTGCAGCGGATACTGGACGGCGATGAACCGCTCGACGGTGAAGGCGACGATCAGCCAGACGCTTAGCGAGCTGCAAACCGCGCTTACGTAAACCAATGTCTCGCACCAGCCGTCGTTGTTGAAGACCCGCCACCCGAGCGTGCTGTTGAGCCAAACCAACAGAAGGGACATGAGGAAGCCGAAGTCGGCGCAGGCCAACGCGGCCAGGTAGTAACTGGAGCTGCGCAGCTTCAGATGCGTCTTGAGGAAGACCACGCACGACAGCAGATTGCCGACCAGACCGAGCAGAATGATGGCCGGTATGTAATACACGTGGCAAAAGTCCAGAAAAAAATAGAGCGAGGTGCAAATAGCGGACGTGGACGCGTCCATCTCGTCCTCGTTCATGTCGAATAACATATCGCGACTGCGATTCTCGTAATCGTAGTCGGTTACGTTCGACCAGACCGTCGCAGTCGGCGATACCGATCGTCGGAATCGCAACAGACCGCCGCCGCCGTAGTCGTCCATGCCGCCGGTCATCGTCGGTATCTGATGATGACTACACCTCGTGGCTCTGCTCGACAGATCTTGAAGCATCAGCAAAAAAAAAAAAAAAAAAAAAAACTGTCTCTCCAACTCTATCGTCGAGTCGAAGATACTTCGCGAAAACTCGTCGGATCTCTAACGCGGTCGACCGCGGTGCGCATCGGCTCGAGTCACACGTTGCAATATCACTGGCCGGTCTCCAGACTCGTAGGTATGACGTCGCTGATATAGACCAGGCCGCAGGATTGCGCCGAGTGCTGCTGCTCGTAGGGCTTGATATAATCGGCGAGATGATTGTTCATCGGGAATTTCCAGTCCCTCGTCGAAACGCATAATTCACGCTGATAAAACCTATCGAATAACACGCGTGTATGTACGATTTGTGCGAGAGCGCTTCGACTATTTAATCGACCGTGAACCGACGACGGAATTTTGAGCGAAATACTTGCGCAAAAAAAAAAAAAAAAAATTTATCGTGCGCGAACAAACGATATGTGCAATTTGAACCTTTATTTTATTTTATTTATTTATTTTTTTTTTATCGAAGTGTCGCACACAACGTGAGAATCTGTGTCCGAGACGAGCGACGGGAAAGGTGTGTCGCGACGAATTCTTTAAAACGTGTAGAAAATCGATATCGCGGCGATATCGCACGGACAAGCTCGAAAAAAATATTAAATATGTAAAAACCGCGGCGATCTATTTTTGCGCGGTTGTTCGCGCTTTCGAAATCCATTGAATTTGAAAGGCTATTCGATTCAATATCGCGCGACGCCGGGTTGTATAAAACAAACGCGACATTCTGGTGGCGGACGAGAATCGCGCGCGCGACAAGATATCGGCGGGCGCGAGACACGTGTCGTTGACACGCGGGCCATCAGCTTGCGCGGCGGGTATCGAGCGTGTCGCAAAATTCGCCCGTGTTTCTTTCTCGTCTCTAAACACTCGTCATTCAAACGCAACTAATGACTGTTCGCGCACGTCGAGCATGATGATCGCGAACTATCGGTTTAATTGCGCTCAACGGCGGTGACCGGCCGCGGCCGCGTGAAAACACCGTGCAATCCGCGCAATTTCGAGCGGATTTAATTTTGAACCGAAACGCGCGCGTTTGAAACATTTGCGTTCGGATTTTTCGGCCGCGACTGATTTTTCCCCGCGACTCGTTTATTGCTTCGTCAAGGAATGCGTTAATTCACTCTCGAGAAAATTACAATTAAGTCGATTAAATTCCGAATTAAATCCGACGTGTAACGCGGGGCATTTCACATTGTATCTGATAATAGGGGGAGATGTGTAATATCATTTTGCGGCAACGTCCTACATTAGGAGTTAATAGATTCTATATTAACGGCACGTTACGCGCGTAACGTCCACAATTGAATTAAACGAAAATCCACTGAATGGCTCGCAATTAGCGCGATAATTAGAGCAACATCGTAAACGTATTTAAAGGAAAGACGAAATGTGTGTGTGCGATCTGCGTGCGACGCGCGCGTGAGGGAGCACACATTTTCGCGCGCGGCCCGCGAGCTTTTAGAGGAGCGGGGAAAAACCTTTACGGTATTCTCAATTAGCGCGCCCGCACGTATTAATGAGAACAAAAGCTATCGGTGTTTATTGTCCTTTGCTTGCAGTTGTGCATCGCACGAAATCTTCTCGGGATTTTTATTTAATGCGGAAAACGAGAACGAGACGTTTTTTCACGGTTCACTTAACGGCTTTCTGTAATTGATTTTTTTTAATTGGGTTTCCGTCGACTTTCTTCGATCCGATCCGAGCGCGCTCTCGGAACGAATCGACGAGAGATCATCAGAACCCGTGATTGTAAAAGAGCGAATTTCTTCGCCGGCGTATTCACGGCGGCAACGGCGGCGTATTTCAGCGTCGAGAGATAAACGCGGAAGCGGTGCCGAGATCGATAAACACACGCGTTTCGGCAAGAATGCAATTCATCGCGCGCCGCGTGCGTTCTCGTTCGTTCGTTCGTTTCTTCAACGCGCTCTCAACCTTGACTCGAATAGATCCTGAATCTCTCTGGCGGCGTACACATATTCCCCCGGAAATCTCGGCGGCTCCGAATCTCTGATTCGGCGCGATCGTGACTTGTTACAGTGCAACACGGTCCGCGGTAACAATTTTCCATCTCCGAACTCTCTCGCGCGTTAAATGCAATATTTCGCAACAATTACCGCGTGCACGTTAGATTTGTTAAATCGCGTTCAATTGAAAATACGACCGAATTTGTTTATTTATCAACGAAATCGTCGCGCGGATGAATTGCATGCGTCGCAATTGATTTTTCTTCAAAATTACACAGAAGACGTGATTGTTGGATATTAACGAAAAACAAAACACATTAACTTACCGTTCGATTAATAGATTGCACGACGTCACCAATGCGTATTACAACAAGTTCACACAAGATTGTTTCGTTCCCGTTTTGCAGAGAAGCGAAATATTATTTGCGGAGCAAATCGATGCCCAGTTGTCACACATCACGGCGCCGGGTGAGAGATTATATGTCGTATTATTAGACTTTGTATCACACAACACACTTGTACGATTTAATTCCGCCTCTTTCCGTATCTCTTACGCTCAGCTCAGAAAAAAGAGAAAGATTGAAAATATAATATATCTTTTTGACGTAGCGGGCGCCGCGGGCCGATATTTTTGGTAGATATGCTCGGGGATTTTCGCCGTCGTCGCCGCCTTTATACGAGGGACTTGCGCTTTTTTTCATAACTTGATCTCAGGCGTTTCGCGCGAAAGACAGATCACGTTTCGGCGCTTTTTTTTGCCGAAAAACTCTTTCACCCTCCGCCGATCCCATAATCTTATTAATCGACGAAGCCTCAATTTTTTTCTCGCGCGATACAGTTCGAAACGTTCAATTGAAACACCATCGAAAGATTATCGACCCTCGAACTTTTCCAATCTTCGCAATCTCTGCAACAAATACGTGCGGTGCATATATGTATATTTTTTTTCTCCCCGTAATTTTTATTTCAATCAAAGTCGGACAAAACGCTCGAACTCACAGAAGAGTTATTTTTTTTTTTTTTTTTTTTTATTGTTAATATATCGGTTTTATTGATCGCCAAATTATCAAAGTTCATTCGAAGCGCTCGTTTCAAAACGCACCAGAGTTTTTTTTTTTTGTTTTTTTTAGGCGGTCGAACAAACGGCAGAAATAGCACGCGGATCACTTTTATTTAAATTCCACCCACACGGGAGCGAAACGCGCAAAAAACCTTTCGCTAACTTCATCCCTCCGCTAATCGAATTGTAACGCGCGAATTGCAATCGGCGTTTTTCGGCGAAAACGGACCCGCGGAAAGTTTCAACCGAGGAATCAACCGAGGCGCGTCGGCGTGATAAAAAATACAATGTATATTTTAATATACTATTTTTATATTTAAAAGAGAGGGGGGAGGGAAGAAACGGTGAGCGCGAGGGAGAATTTTGTGTGCACGTTGTGCGATGGGAAACGTCGTCGGGGATAAACTGAGAGCGCTTCTATCGCGAACGCATCTACGCCGGCCGAAAAGTTCCGAGCGCGCCGCATGCGCTCCAGAGAATCCGATGCCTGGCGTCTCGACGCTCGCCGCCGCCGCCGCCGCCGTTGTCGATACCGTCGAGAGCGTTGTCGCGGTGCCATCAAAAGCGCATCGCGACGTGTACCTTTTGACGCCGCAAAAGTATATTATATAAGGCAAAAAAAGGAAGATATATAACGCGCGCCGCGTCTCTTATACGCACCCTTGAGAGAGAGAAAAATTATTATAAAATTCTCTCAAGAAAATAACCGACTCGGCATAACATATTAAACGTGTATCTGCGTGTATCTCGAACGAATGTGTACATCACATTGAATATTTTATCGCGCCAAATCGGAGGGAAAAAAAACATAAAAATTGAGGACGTTAAAAAACGCGCAGTTGCGATTGCATTTTTACAAGGTCTAGTGAAAAAAAAAAAAAAACGAACTTATTTGAATTGCGAACGCGAGAGATCGGTTTTTTTGATGAACTCATAAAAGAATTTGCGTGAATAGTAACCGACGGCCTGTGCGTTCTGATGCCCCACTATATATTGTGCGCGCTATTGCGAAAAGGCTCGCGCAAATGAACAAATGTGTTATTTGAAGAAATTCTCTGTTCGACGGGAGATACGGAGCTTCGGTTCAACCTCCGTAAAAATGTTTGAAACTCTTATGATCTTCGTGTGTGTGTGTGTGTGTGTGTGTGTGTGTGTGTGTGTGTGTGTTGCACACGCGCTAATAAAAATCGAACACACGTTCGAAAAACTCGATGATATTGTTTTCAATTTAACCACTCGATAAGCGATTTCGCAATATTTATCTATTACGATTCGTGCGTTAACGAATTTTTAGAGCGACGGAAACAATATTAAGCGTGAATAAATGGCGCGAATGTTTGCTATGGTCGGTTACATATTGCGTCATAGAAATGTAAAAAAAAAATAGTAACGCGCGTATATGGCTTTATCACATTTTTTATATGATCGACAAATTCGGAGATTTTGTCTCCTACCGTTGCAATAAATTTCTTCACACGTACACGTTATCGAATTTTCGATGATTACACCGTGTACGTATTCGATATCGTGGTGCCTGTTAGAAAATCGACCGTGTGTCTGACAACGTGAAAAGATTATCGTCATCGCTGTATATTATTATTATTAGCGTAGAAAATACATTGTCGGAATAATGGATACACGCTCGCACAATTAGATTTACGAACCGCGATAACGTATATAAAACACACGACGTGTTCGAATCCGCTGTCAAATTAATCCCGCGAGATTTATGGAATCGCAGAAGTATTTCTTGCGATTTCTCCCGATATATTGTTTACGTGTTGCGAAAACAAAAAAAAATATCGTACCGATCAAGTTAGTGCGAATTATTTCTCTCTCTCTCTCTCACTCTCCTACTACACAACATTTCTTCACACTTCGCTTTTTTCGATCTCAATTAATTCCATAGAAAAAAAAGAATGTGGATTTTATTTGCTTTATAATTTTTTTTTGTTTCTAGAAAAAATATAATATGCGTGAAAAATGTTTAATCGATCTCTCTCTCTCTCTCTCTCTCTCTGTGTCTTTCTCTCTCTATATTTATGCACTTGAGGGGATGTTTCCCAGAGCGCCATATAAATAAAGCCTCATTCATTCATTCATTCTATATATATATATACATATATATATACATATTTGTTCATCGCACATACGCGCAAATCTATTTTCATAGCGCGGACTCAATCGTCTTCGCAATCAACTCTCCTAGTTAGTTTTCCAATTCGTATAGGATGGGCTTCGTTACTAATGCAATTCTCTAGCGCCACGCCGTTGAGCAATAACGATATTCTAATTTCATCGGGTGCGTATATCGTGCGTACGAATATATTGCGTTAATAAACAAATTAAATTATAGTACTCTCTTCTTCACTTTATAAATACGTGCACCACAGATTTATGCTGATACAGATTTATACGCTGTATATATACATACAGTTAATGTACATCGGCGTGTATAGTGAGTGGTGGAAGTCCAAACAAACTCGATAATATCGTTACTCTCGCTATGATAATTTTCGATGAACATGACACACGAGCAACCAAATATATAACCGAGAGAGATTTGTCTAAATGCGTCTGCATAAAAAGATCGAGCTTTTATAACTTCTCGTGACATTCAATTACCTTTTCTCTCTCTCTCTCTCTTTCTCTCGACATTGTCTTTTTTTTTTTTTATAATCTCTTGGAAAAAGTCTCGAATGATAAAAAGTGTCCGCCCTCTGCACTCGGAAAAATTAAGTTTATTTTTATCCGTCGGGACTTTGAATTAATCTTACGAGTATCTATACTTAAGAAATTAGCAAGTATAACACTGAGGTTTTTAACGAAGAGCTGTGAGAATTTCTTGTTTTAGAATGCTGCAGTGCTTGAAATATAACAGAACTGTAGTCTTCGTGTGATTCTCGACATGCAAAAAAAAGAAAGCTTTTTTTTTTATTGAGATCCAAAATTACTCCATCCGTGGACTCAAAGGTTGTAGGGGGGGGGGTCTCTATTTTAGTTGATTATTAAGTTCGATAACACAATAGATAAACGGGAACAATATACGGAAACAGAGACAGCGTCGTAAAAGCATCCCGTGCGCACGAAAATGACAGAACACGCGTACAACGCGGACGAAACGAACTCGTTAACACGCTCTGTTACAATGCTATTTAACATTCCTACTTCCGCATTCTACACATTCCGCATTCTGCATTCCGCATCCCTGCATTCCGCATCTTTCGTCCCGATCACTCGCTGATTCGCGCGTGTGTTGCGCCAGAAGAAATGTTTCTCGTTAACACAATGCTCTCTAATTCTGATTTACTACACACCGCGATCGACATTAATCGGCTCTGCCAAAAATCGACGACGTAGTGTCACGCAATGAATTTTGTTATTAACCGAAAAGTATCTCTGCTCGCGAAAATTTCGAATACAGGAACATAATTTGGGCCGATGCGAGCCAAAAAACTAGCTGTCCGTGTTTGAATTTTGTTCGAAAATGAGAATCAAACGCGTTTTGATCCACAAGACGAAGATCCAAAACTGTGGATCAAAACTCTCATTTTTAAATATAAAGATACTCATTCAAACACGAACATCCGATTTTTTGCTCATACTGGTCCATTACTTCTCTGTTGAACAGTTGACTAATTTTGTGATGTGTCTTCTCTATTTTCTCTTCTACATGAAATAAACACATTTAATAAGAGATTGTTAAACACTTGTAAAAAAAACAAAAACTGATTCCATTTCAGTGCTACGAGATCTTGAAACACGCGTGCACGAGCCTTAAAGGTCAATTGCAACCGAGTGGCAAGCCGTTCACGGCGATTATCACACACGTGTTGAATCCAAAGGCCGTAACGTTGGGCCAACTGTATGGCGAACATGATCTCAACACACACGAATGGTAAGCGACACGTATGATATATACCGCGTATCACGTGTGGGCGTGTAATTTGGACAACGAAATATTATACATGTCAGAAAGAGAGAGAGAGAGAAAGAGAGAGAAAATGTTTCGATAAAAATTCCAAACCAGAGTAAATAAACTGCTTCTTCTTTCCGCAAGAATTTTATTTGCCTTTTTATTTTATCTTTCTCTCAAATATATTTTTCTCAAACACAATTGAATATATTTAGAAAACAATTATGTGCGCTAATTCACGTTGTGAACATTTAACTAATAACGTGTTAATTAAAGTTTTTAGTAAAAGTAATTCATATTTTACTTGAAATTCAGCTTTCACGCACGTGTGTGTGCAGGCTCTAGTCGTAATTATTGCAACTCGATATTTCGACGCAAGTGAACTCTCACATTAGCATTCGTTTTTAATTATTTGTTTGTAATATTTGCGATACTCATTAATTTCAAATATGATATTAAACATAGATTGGTGAATTTGCAAATATATTTCAATCTTTTTAGTTTTATGTTACTCGTTTCAATCGTTATCTCTCACTTCGCGTGTTAATCTTTCGTCCGTAATCTCTCTCTCTTTTTTTAATTTATTTTAATAATAAATTTTTTATTAAACAAATTGCTTGTGTGGGATCGCGATTTGTGTAACTATCGGGATCGTAATAATATCATTGCAATATTCTCATAATGTTAAGATTTTTATTTTTTTCTGGTATCCTCTATTTTTCTTTACGGTTTAACGTTATACGTGCAAATTAAAGCTCATCTATAATTAACTGTGTCAT
Organism: Pseudomyrmex pallidus; assembly: GCA_014825455.1. NCBI lineage: Eukaryota > Metazoa > Arthropoda > Insecta > Hymenoptera > Formicidae > Pseudomyrmex > Pseudomyrmex pallidus. Next base: position 5,801 of record QVNV01021899.1, on the reverse strand, counting down.
TTTATCATCTGTTTCGAGCTGCAACGTGTGCAAGAGAGAGTATATAGGCGAAAGAAAAGAGAGAACATTTTTTCGTGCACAGTAAAATATTTAAAAAATACGTACGAATAATTAGTCGTTACGTTGTCTCTATAAATCTTATATTTTTCTAAAAAAAACGAACATATATATTAGAGTGACGCGTACAGCATTTTTCAATATTCATGGATCGAACGACTGTCCAAAATATAGACGTAGACACGCAAATTTTATAAAATCGAGCGCTGAAATATGTCGCGCGATTTCTAGGATAGACGGGATATTGCCGACATTAATGCGAACGGATGTAGCGGCGGCGGACGATAACAAACGTTGGTACATTTTTGATGGACCGATCGATGCAGTTTGGATCGAGAATATGAACACCGTTCTTGACGATAATAAAAAACTCTGTCTCACGTCGGGCGAGATAATGAAGCTGCTGCCGACGCAGACTGTAATGTTCGAAGTGACGGATCTTCGCGTAGCCTCCCCGGCTACAGTCTCAAGGTAAAGCTCAAGTGTAAAACAAAAGTATTTTTTTAACTGGTCAATAAGAGCCTATTGAATGTTCGTGCGAAATAAATAAATATGTATATATATATATATATATATATATATATATATATTTTAGTGTAAATTAAAATAAATTTATAAGTTGAAATTTCAATTTGTGAGAATTCATCCCTTATCCAATTCATTCCCTATCTAATTTTAATTATATTGTGGGAAAAGACACATTGACCAGGGGTCGAACTTGGAATCTCTCGCTTTCCGTGCGAACGTCTTCGAAATTCGGCCACCAAGGCATTAAAAAAAAAGAGAGGGGAAATGGGTATTTCTCATGTACGTGATGCAAATCCATAATCCTATACGAATTCACGAATTGAAATTTCAATTCAAATTCATGTGTATTAATTTACACTAAAATATATAATATAATATAATATAATATAATATAATATAATATAATATATATAATATATAATATATAATATATAATATAATATTATATATATATATAATTATTTATTTATTTTACACGAACATCTAGTGTATAGGATCTTATTGACCGGTTTAAATTTCACGTTGTTAGTTTTTAACCACACAAACCCAAATTCTTCGTTAATTTGTTAAAAAGTATTTTTTTCTTTCAAAACTTTTAAACGCTCGAGAATAAAGAAAAAGTTTTTTTTTTAATATTAAAGACAAATGTTCGAAGTGTTGGATCTTCGCGTAGCTTCTCCGGCAATCTCGAGGTAGTGCAAAAGAAAATGTTATTTTTTCAAACTTCTCGAATTCTTCCAACGTTCGAGGATAAACTAAATTTTTTTTTTGTTTTGAAAAACACATTCAAGATATACTTTCTCTATTTAAATTATCCCGCATTTAAACCGAGTGATTAGAAGGTTTGTGATGATTAATACGACAACAAGTAATAACAAGGAGCGTCGACTATTTATATAACCTGCTGAAGTAGTTCTTTTCTCTCCTCCCATGTCCGAATTAAACGAAAGCTATTTCAGAATCACAAGCTCTATTCATAAGCTTTCGAATCTTTTAGATAAAAATTTTTGAGCTTGTTTGACCGGAACAAGAATTTCCCCTTCCACGCGATTTCCGTTACTTAAATCTGACTCAAAGAGCAATTTTGATGTCTGTAGTTTTTAATTGATGAGGGAGGAGGAGGAAGGGAGACTGTGAGTTGAGTTTCAACTCGGCTCCTCCATTAAAAAAACCTTGGAACTTTTGCTCCGGCGAGCGAATTCAACAATTTTAATTTAGGAATTCGAGAGTAGCTCGAAATAGTTCTGACATAATTTTCGTTTGATTTGGACACGATCGGGAAGCTAATAAGTCCGGCGGGAGTGGCTTGCGCTAATTGAAATACATATTTAAAAATAGCCAAACAAACGCGCACAAAATCGGAAAAAAAAAAAAAAAAAAAAAAAAAAGAACAACATGTTCTACATCAGGTACATAGAATGAAAAACACAATGTTCCGTATACATCAGGTACAGAACGACGATTAATCATGTAAATTAAACGCAACACACACGGACGAATGTGTTGTTACAGCAGTTTGCACGCGAGTTGTTTGTACGCGTCGGAGATATTAAATAAAATATCATGATAAAAAAAAGCGGTTTTTGTTTTCTGACCGGAACACTTTTACGCGGGTGTTATTACGAGGGATATGTTGATTAAAATATTAATTAAAATGCCGTAAATATTGCAACAAACGCGTTTCTTTCTTTGACTTATTTGTTTTTACACTAAAAAAACACACACACACAGATGCGGTATGGTGTACATGGAACCAGAAAATCTCGGATTGCAACCTCTAATTAATTGTTGGATACAATCACTACCGGCAGTGAGTTATATAACAGTCTTCTTTTTTTTAGATAAATATTTGGTTAGCGCTATATAAATCTTCTCGTGAAAGTTTCGTTTTCTTTTAACAACATTTTCGTTTTTTTACGTTTCTCGCGTAGACAATAAACGACTACATTGAGGAAATAACGGAGCTAACCGCTCAACTCGTGCTTCCCGGATTGAAGATGGTGCGCGCGTATTTACGTGAGATCGTAAACACCGTGGATTCCGCTCTCGTTCGATCGTATATAAATCTAATGAACTTCAAAATTAAATCTATGATCGGACGCGACGAAAAAGCACCGCTGAGTTCGGATCTTCGACAAATCATACGTATGTTTCTCAAATATATACGCAATTGTAGTGGTTTGCGAAAGAAAGAGAGAGAGAAATCAGCGGAGAGACATGCTAATAAATGATAAGATTGCAGCTTCGAACAGTTCTCGTGGCGCATTGATACGCCATTTGAATGCGTAATTGATGCACTTCTATGGCAATGGGGTTTAATACTTCGCCTCCTATTCATCATTTGTCAATAGAAATTTATAACAACGTAAATAAATCGAGCTAGAGAGAGAGAGAGAGAGATTTGCGGTCCTATGCGCGTTTGCAAAGATGCAAATTCCCGCAGCAATTCTGAATTCTAATTGGCATTAATATATATCGAGAAATTATATTATACACAACCGTATCGCAACGTCGATGCGCTTTGAATTCGCATTACGCGTCATTTATTCGCAAAAACACGTCAATAGATATTTATCCATTGTTTAAATATCTTTTGTAAATATTCTTCGATATATCAACGAAGAGAACACGAAAATTATTTCCATTGCATTTTATCGCTGGATTACATTTCGTATCTTCTTACGAACGTGTGTACTTGTTGTTGTTTATTTTAGCGAATTTGTTATCAGCGTGGGCAGCTTTCGCCGTTGTTTGGGGATTAGGTGCAACTTGCGATTACGAAAGTCGTTGCGTATTCAGCGACTGGCTGAGAAAGATACAGAAAGACGGAGGGCACAAGATGCCATTTCCCGCGGGAGGCCTCGTGTTCGATTACAGGTAAAAAGTGTGTCGTTAAAAGTCAGAAATAAAATATAAAAAGAATAAATAAATGAATAAAAAAAAACAAGACATAAAAAAATTAAACTTTGTTGAACGAACGTGCCGATGCATTTTTCATGGAGATTATTTGCTCTGAGAACTGAATCGCCGCACGAATTACAATTCTAATTTCAAAGGACAACATCAAAAAGAATAACAATAAACAGGAGTACTTGCAATATATGTAGCTGCAAAACAATCAAAATTAAAAAATATATATATTTATATTGTGTTCGTAAAAGTGCAAATAAGGTGATATTACCTTTCCGATTGCTTCTCGAGCTCGCACATTTTGCTCGAGCGCAATTTTTTTCTTCTCGCAATACTTTGTTTGTTATTAGAACGTAATTCAAAATGTAATTATATTTACAAGTGAGCACGGAATCTCGATCCGAGCAAGGAGCTTTGAAATTTTCGCTAGCAAACAAATTTCTTCTTCGTGTACAAAATCTTCGACTTTTATGGGTTACTTCTCGCGAAACCTCTCGAAATAAACGAACTTCATTATTCAAGTATTTGCGCGTATTTTGGAAATTAAATTGAATATAACCTGGAGAGAGTAGTATTGCTAATAGAGTGTACGGGATGTTCGAAATATCGTGCACACCAGGATGTCGGAAATTCTGTTTTTGCGCAGCCGAATAAGTGTGAGGATCCGAAATCCGAAAATAAAAAAGACACACGTGTAAATTATTGAGAAATTTGCGACGGTCGTTAAAATATTAAAAATAATAATTAATACTATAATCAATGGAAAGCGATAGACGTTTCAGACACCCCGTATGTACTGTGATTCAGATTGCACGACGGATTTACCGATCCCATTGACGGGAGCCAGAAGCCAATTCCGCCTAAGTGGCACAAGTGGTTGGATGGCATTCCGTCTGTCGGAATAACGCCGGACACAAAATATGCGGGTAAGTTGCACGCGAATTCACTTGCGGAAGTGAATGAATTTTAATGCAGTTTACCTCTCTTTGCTCGCCAGTCACGGAGACAAGAATCAACAGTAAGCAACAGTCTGTGCAACAGTCCCTCCCCCCTCCCTTTCTCGTGTTTGAAAATAAACAGTTTGAAAATAACACACACGGAAAAATATACAGAAAAAATATCACACAGTTTCTTCATTTTCACTTTGTTAGCATAAAACACGCGATGTCGCTTTACTCTTGCTTAATTTTAAGCGCTCATTTTTTTTTAATAAAATTTTTATTTGAAGAGCATATATACGCGCGCACTCGCGTATTATTATCTTTATTAATTAATAATTTACTTTGCTCATTGCAAAACTCGCAAAATGGCAAAGAACTCGGTAACAACTCTCGCGCTCTCGTATACCTGCGAGATATAATACGCGGTTTATTACCGCGCGCCAACATTCTGTGTGCATTATAAAATTGTAATTAAATTAATATCTAAATTCAGTTACATGTGTTTCTTCGCAGTATTTTTTTTTTTCTAAAAAAGTTAAATGAAAAAAAAAGTACTGCTAAAAAATGTGATAATAGTTGAACAAGATTTTTACCTTCCCTTTAAAAAAAAACAAACAAAAAATAGAATTTGAATTATGAACAAAGAGAAGTAAGTACGTACGCTTCGTAGGAAACGTGGGACTCGTCTTGCGGCATGCGTCGCGTTGTTTCTCACAATCAGTGCGGAAACTTGGTTTCGGAACGCACGACACTTCATTCTTTTTTTTTTTTTTTGTTTTTTTTTATTTTTAAATAGAACTTTACTCTCAACCAATTACGCGATATCTTCGACAAATAATAATCATCTTGCAGACATCCAAGTTCCGACGATGGATAGCGTGCGAAGCGCGACGTTGATCGAGCACTTGCTCATCAATGAAACGAGCGTGTTGTGCGTCGGTCCGACCGGAACCGGCAAAACTTCAACCGTATCGGCGAAGCTGTCGCGTAATATGCCGACGAGATATATCTGCGACTTCGTGACGTTCTCGGCGCGAACCACAGCGAATCAAACGCAGGTACGTCGGCAGCGAATTATACGTGCAAAATATTTCCCTCCGGAAAATTTGATTTTAATTAAACGTTTACTGTAATATTTAATAACGCGATTCTCGTTCAGGATTTAATCGACGCGATATTGGACAAGCGACGCAAGGGTGTCTACGGACCGCCGATTTTGAAGAAACAGATCTTCTTCCTCGACGACTTCAACATGCCGGCGTTGGACGCGTACGGCGCCCAACCGCCCATTGAATTGATACGCCAGTTCATGGATTTTCGTGGTGAGAACTAGGTTTAAAAAAAAAAAAAAAAAAAAAAAAAAAA
>QVNV01021897.1:0-19539 GCA_014825455.1 Pseudomyrmex pallidus | reverse complement strand
GGAGCAATTTTCGTTCTTTAAACTCTCATTATACATGTACTACTACCGACGGCGTGATCGTTTTAACCCATGTTCGCGAACTTTCTCCGTGTTCTCACTTTCACTCGTCCTCAGGGAATTCGTATCGATGTCGCGTGGCAGATTCGTTTTCATCGGAGAAGAAACCCTTTTGAATTTTCCTTCCTTTCTTCGCGCGTCACGTCGCCAGAACAGCGGGTTCAAACAGTCCAATGTGACAAACGTATCCGATTCTCGTCGTCGTCGTCGGTATCCAAACGAGCGGCAGACCTCCAACCGAGATACAAAGTGTCACATTATCTGGCTGGTTGTTCGTCTGCTTTTTCCTTTTTAATTTATCGTCACTGGGTCATCGGGGATGCGCAAATCGAACCGAAGTTTTCGACGTGTCCTTCGTAATTTCTCGGCGACACTAAATTCTTTCGAAATCGTACAAAGTGTCAAGGCTGCTCGTAAATCTGGAATATTCTCGATCCCGTTTGTCGGTCAGTCACGGCGCGGGTGTAATAAACTCTGAGAAAAGATCAAACGAACTGCCGTCTACTGCGGATAAGGAGAAAAAATAACTGTTCTGATCCCTTCTTAGCTAAAATATCCTATCTGGCATATCGGAAGAATCGAAAAAACCGAGGTTTTTGTTTGTTTGTGCCGTTCAGCAGTTAGGACGCAAATAAAACACTTTCTAGACGTCTGTAAAGCCTAAAGGACTTTCTAGCTTCGTTTAGAAGATGGGACATTTGTGGAATTTCGATATTTCTTTAAAAATGCAAAAATGCGAGATAGGACATTTTAAGCAAGGACGGCAAGTATTGTGTATTGCATCGATGCGAAAAATGTTACAAGTTCTGGCGATTGTTTGCACCGTGTTAATTCGTTTTAACGCCAACAATGTAACACATATTTTGCAAGTGATTCTCATCGAAAAATTGTTTGTTTATTTATTTCGTCAAATCCACACAATCACACGTACATATTGCTTAGCAATTGAAAAGTTGATATAACGAATACGTAATATATAATTACCTGTTATCGGAATATTTATATACCATAGATGTGTATCTGCGTATAAGAAACAGAATGTGATATAAAAAATATAAAAGTATATTTATATAATCTTTCGTGGACTGACGTCCAAAACAGTCAGGAGACTGACTGGGTCTGTGAGACCCACGCGATTTCAAAATCAAACATCTCCGCGAAAAATCGATTTGTTTTCAAGTTTGAACGATTCTGCGTCGATAAAAAAAACGAATTGAAAAAAAAATCTCTTGTAATTTCAAAGATATAGGTAGACGTTAAAAACAATTAATTTTAACTAGAGACGGCTTAAAATTTTTGGATGGGTGTGGGAGATCCATGTCAAAGTCCACGATTAAGGATTAAGAATAAAACACAACAAATTGTTTTCTTTAAAAAAAAAAAAAATCTGCAATGTGCCAATTTTTAAGATCGAAGGGTTCGTTACTGAAGAAATCGCCGGGAGAAATCGTCGCAGATCCTACGGGCGATCGTATTATCGTGAATGGTAATTATAGTTTCGGGGGAAAGTCTTTCTCGATCGAATGGAACGACCGCTAACAACGATTTCTCACAAATTACTAAATTTCGCAGCAAATTGGTCGGCCCGACGACCAATTCGAGTGTGCAAAAAAAGTCACGTGAAAGTTACATAAGAATCGATATTAATAATTCTGCAGTTATCAGGTAATAGTAATTTTTCACCACTTATTTAAAAGTAGTGGCAGTTGGAAACTTCGCATATCACAAATTGATTGACGGTTACCGCGCGTTTTTCGGAAGTTGTTTTCGGAATTCTCTCGTTCTCTCGAAATTCCGGTTTGCTCGTTTAATTATTACATCGCGCGTCGCGCTCTCTTTATCGCGTTTATTTATTTTACGACTACAATATTTCGTCGTGATATTTCGCGCGCGCGGACCTTAATTAAATTCCACGGGCTGGCGATTTAATTGTGATGTGATACATGCTTGCTATTTAAAATTGTGAATAAAAGCAAGTTTGGGCGTTTATTGACTCGGGGGGCAATTCGCGGAAGAGGTTTTTACGTTATTAATTCCATTCGAGATAATACGTAATGAAATTTGTTTCATTATGAATTTCTCCGTCTCTCAATTCGAACTGTGTGATATTTCGCCGCGAAATATACAGTTCGTTGAATCACGGTAGATTTTTGTCCATTTGAACTTGTTTAATATTGAACTTGTCCGTCGACAAGTGCTCGGTGACAACAGAGTTTTTTCTTATCCGAATATATTCTTTTGTGCGCAGGACACGATGATGGATTGCGGAGGAGATGGCGGAGGACTAGAAGATTTCGTCAACTTGGCCACCGACATTACAAACAGTTCTCCCGCCTTTCGAGGTAAAATTAATCTATTTATCTTCCATTTTTTAATGCAATTTACTAATATTTTTGCATATTTTATGTCAAATAAAAATTTAATATTGCAACAAAGTAACATTTACATGTATCCGCTGTTTTCTCACAGTATATATATATCTTTACGAAATTTCGAAACTTTCTGCAATGGAACGAATCGAATTTATCTGTGAATGCAGAAAATTTTACTCTTCTTAAAGCTCGAGAAAAACGAAGTGTGTGGAAACATTTTGCGGCGTCGCGTCGGTCGGTATGAGAGAATATCCGTCCTGGTGGGACTCTCTCGCGCCCCAGAGAAAATCCTTGCTCGCGCCCCGTTGAATGAAAAAACGTCACAACGATGTTTCCTATAATAACGTCCCAAACGTCTTTCCCTTAGGTTTTTCCTCAGCGTGAGAATTTTCACGCTAATTTTCAGTTTCGTTAACGAAACATTAGACACGTCCTCGTCTGACGCACACTGGACAAAAAATTATTGAATAAGTTTTGCAAATCTCTCAAATAGTTGATTTATATTTTAGATTTACATGATATTTTAAATTTTAGTCTAGTGCAATCCGATCGTTAATGAAACATATATCTACAGCAATAGCAATTATTGTTTTTACGAGAAACTAATTTTTAATTAATCTTCTCTCTGAAGAGGCTTTTTGAAACTTTACTGCCATCCCGCTCGTTTTCTCGTCACATAAAAAAAAAAAAAAAACGAATTCCTGCCTCCATTTGTGCAAGAGTCGTCGTCCAATTAACTCGCTGAGTTGAGAGATTTTCACAGCGATAAAATGATTCCGCCAGAAAGCGCGACGATGCTCAATCTTCTCGATTAAAAGTTTTAATAAGGCGCAAATGACGTAGATATTCCCCGTGATAGCGCGAGCAACCGCGCGTTCGTATATTTTATTCACGCCCGCGAGGCGGTTCTCGCGCGCATACGTCATGACAAAATTTATTAGGTCGACGTCATTAATCACGAAAAATACATATATGTATAAAACAAAGTCGCGGATATACTAATACTCGAAACAACTTCGCGTTGCCGCCTATACATAGTGTGCCGCGTTCGGTCGATCTTCTCGTGAAATATGAATTCTGCATGCTAATGTGTGCCGCGTATATATGTGTGCGTGTTGGCATTCTGTACACATACAGCAACAGGAATTTCTATTCACCGACGAGAATATTATAGTCCACCCTCGGCGAGGCAATTTCAGACGATGTTGAACAGCGTAACTGTACTGCGAGAATCGTAAACGCGCGTAAACAAATTTACAGTCGTCGTGATGACGCCGATTGATTCGCGATAAAAGTCGATTTGCGTGCAAAGTTTAAGTGACAATACGCCACGTCATTTTATTGCCGATCGGGAATGGCAATTCTCTTATTTCGTGTGTGTGTGTATTTTATTATATCCGCGTTTATATCGCGCGATGTTATCTGTCCCACGTAGAAGAACAGAAATAATTTTATTATTGTCTCATGTATAAGCGTTAAACGAACGTGTGTTTTTAATAATTTTCATGACATGACATATTATTGTTAGAGCGGAGAAGATACATTTGTTGCGCATTACGTTGTTGCAATATCCTATATAGATTTGATATGATTTTATACATAGATTATACGAGTTTTACTTTTTTACGGTTCTCTTTTTTTCCAGTAGAAACAAATAAATTCGTTCGTTAAGCTCGCCTTTCAGTCCCTTTAAATGTAAGTCGCCTAACCTAACCCAAGCCGATTCAACATCGCTATATATACGCGCACTATAGAAACAGGACATTTAAATGCGAGTATCCCTGTGGGAACGTCCGGCGAGAAGAGTCGCATTGGTGGTGTCTTCCGAGGGAGAGAGAGAGAAAGAGATGATCGAAAAAAAAAAAAAAAGAAAAAGAGAATCAAAACGAACTCGCTCTCGCGCAACTGGTCCAGACTTTTCTATTATCGTGAAGAAAAAAGAACGAGCGCGACGCGAGTAACACACGCTTGTCTCGTCTGTTTGAAAAAAACGTCGAATAAATTGGCGACGCCGAGAAAACGTGTGTGAGAATAACGTTACGGAGAGACAGTGTGGCTATATAATTTGTCCAAACACACATTCTTTAATCTTTTTCACTGGCGTTTGTAAAAACGCGTTAGCTTGAAGAAAGATAAAAGAGACGTGCTTTAAATAACAATCGATTTACACTCACACACGCACACACACGTGTAATATCTTAAATTTATTTTTTTATTTTTATTAAAAATATATAAACTACTGCTGTTTGCTCTGTATTTTTAATAATGTTTTGCTACATTAAATCTTTAGCTGACTCGTATAATAATCAAATTGACATTTCCTCGTTGACGTTTTACATTACATTTTTGTGATTAAAAAGTGAGCGTTTCTTCTTGAAATTTATTTCTACACCGTAATATTGGATGTTTTTTTCTTCTACAAATTACAACGATAATTGTGTGTTCTGATCAGATTGAAATGTTGTTTTTTTTTTTCGGGAACCCCGAACTCTCGAATGTACACTTTAATCGATCGCCACCTTCCGCGATCGAGATCGCTCCCGTTCCCAGGAACAGGTATCTCGAAGTTACCCTCGCCGGACGACCTTTCCGCTCTCCGTAATGGTGTGTGAACGGCGAGTAACGCACACTTACTTATATACCACCGATACGCCGCGTCGCACTATATATATATGAACATACACACAGCATACATACATGCATACACGAGAAGAGATGAGAAAGAGGAGAGACTCGTGCGAAATTCGGCGATTCGCAGGGCGGATATGACGGGGTGTAGATTTCGGGGCGACAGGTAGTTTCCCGTGGGACGTTTATGGGGCAGGATTCCCACAGGACCGCAAAACCGGGCCGCCGGCCGCCAACGACCTCATCGCGGCGGGCTACTCTTCGTCGAATCGCGCGGTCCGGTTGTTACAATAATGTAACTTAAATGTGTGTACTTCTTCTCCCAGTCGTTGATTCAACGCGCGACTCTTTTATCGCGCGGGACGCATCTGCGGGACGACGTCGTCTCTTTTTTTTTCGGCAGAATCTCAATACCAGCATCCGGCGACTTGACGAGTTTACGAGTTTTGGAATTATCCCACCGTTCCCAGACTGTTTCTTTTTTTTTTTTTTTTTTAATCATTTTTCTGGACGTTTCTAATGTAGAGGAGACTGGGGCTGGTTGTGACACGGGTAAAAAGTTGCAGCCTTGATTAGTGATGAAAAATAAAGCGCTACAATGAAGCTAAAAGAAGACACACGCTCGCGACAATATCAACTGTCACATACGTCGCTAACGCTATTGTTGTACAGTGAAGACTCCCGTATCCGAACTAATAAAAAGACAAAAGTGGCCGGATATTGAAATTTTTGGATAATGGAACAATCATTTTCTTTTGCGTTAAACTTCATTTATTCACGAAGATATGAGGGCAAATTCGAGTCAAGACACAGGATGTTGTTGCGTATTTTGTTTATTTCATTCTTAAAACTTTACAGACATTTCGGATCCGTGTTCGGATCTTCTTCGGTATTTCAAAAGACCGCGATTAAAATTAATAAAAAGATGGAGACATCGTCATCACGCGTGAACGTGAATTCACGGCTCGAATTTGCCCTCATATCTTCGTTAATTTTTCATCGAGCTTCAATCAACTTGAAATTTTATTGAAAATTTGTGACAGTATGATATAATTAGACCACTAGTTGATAATAATGTGATTGTGATATAGACTTAATATGTTAATTTTAATTGATTAATAAGAGGACTTGAAAATAAAGTCAAAACGTCTCCAATATTAAATTATTTTATCTAATTGAATTTGCACGACATCCTGCACAAGCTCAATTACTGCCCGATTAATTACGATTATTCTTTTAGCAAGAATACTTTTACATGTTGTAACAGAAAAAAACAAGTATTATGTAAGTTTTAAACGTATATAGTTTAGAGACAAATGTAAAACAAAAAGTTGAATCAATTGAAATAAACTCAAATTTGTACACTATTGAATCAAGTTGTGTTTTGCAGATAATCTTGCGTTGTTTATCTGCGTAGACGCCGCCGCGCGATTACTGACGTTGTTAGATGTGGACGAGGACGACAACGAGGATCTCCTATCGTCATCGGAGGACGAAGGCGTCGAGGTGGACATTGAAGTGCCCGAAGAGGACGACGAGGAGACGGAGAACACCAAGTTGCTTCATCAACTTGCCGCCTGTCTGGCTCAGGAACTCAAACATTCGCAGAAACAGTCCACATCCTCCGGTAACAGGGCAGAGCATCAGAATCAAAGCCCGACGCACAGCGTGGAGATGCTGCAGGACGCGAACTACCTCGGTCGTGGTTGCCTTCAGGATCAAGCGGACCATTCGAAGTCGTCCATTCGTCAAAGTGATTTTGAACAAGACGACCTTGACTTTCTCGACGACCTCGACGAGCGGAATGCGAACTTCGCGAAGTTCACGAGCTTCGGGAACGCCTGCCAGAATCATCAGGAGACGCACAATCGATTCTTCGACCCGTTGAGTTTGGATCGTCGTTTGTGGACAGACGATCCGGGAGCGGCGCAAGCCGGCAGATCCTTCGACAGTGAGCAGGAGCAGAATTCCGGCTCTTGGGCGGCCGGATGGGACGCCTGCGCTAGCGAAGCCCTCCGATATCTCGTCGAGGACGAAGGTTTGCCGCTTCATCATCCCACGGTCGTCGCCATGAAGAATCACCTGGACCTTCAGCGGGAACGAGCGTTCGCTCAGTACAACGGGTACACGGAGGCCAAGTCGCAGGACATGAACGTGGTTCTGGATTGATGGGGCTCCGGGATTAAGGTAGTGAGCGATTAAACGTTGCTTCTTCGCGGCGCGTGTGTGTTTGCCAGAGAATTCTTTCTCGAGTGAGAGAATCGGAATAAATTTTAATCTTGTAATTTAAATCAAGTAAAAACACGACACGAAGAATACGAAGGACACGATGTGTTGTAAAATCGTTTGCGCAAGAATCTTTGCTTTTCTTTGTTTTTTTTTTTTTTTACTATCTTCAAGAAGAATCGAATATAATTTTCTTGATAAAAGTTCTCTCGCGAGGGAGTCGTGATTTATTTAATATCTAGCTAAATGATTCGACATATCCGCTTTCTTACGATTTTGCTACTAGTTTACGTTGCTGAGGAACAATCAGTCGCTCGATTTATTATATTCGAATTTACTTTTGTCGAAACACTGCGGTGATTGTTGGACAATTTTGTACGAAGTGTCGGTCGGTTTAACGTCAATGTAATCAAACTCTCATATTTCGATATTCGATTACAATCTCGAATAAACACGTTCATACGCTGGATCGATATGAACGATGTTTTTTTTTTGTTCTTCACAACGACGCGACGTTGAGAATCTCGAAAATCGTCACAAACAAGCGTCAACAAGCGTCGTCAATAATCGAGAAAACTTGTCTTTTGTCTTTTTTTTAAAGTCGCACTTTTTAAAAAAGTCCTCGGTGAAATTTCCCGAAAATATCGAGGAAAAAAATGGCTTCGAGAACGCCAATGAGGAGAAAGAACACATTTCTATATAGTAATTATGATAGAATCATCGAACGTAGGGAAACGTCCGGCGAACTAGAACTATTCTTAGAACAATTCTTTAGATTAGTCTTTATCGTAAGTAAAACCAAACGATCAAAGGTGTCAAGATGCGATAACAAAGAACAGAAAAAACGAAAACACGCTACGCAAGTACGATGAGGTAATCGCCGACAATGTCGCAAAATCTTTTCACGAACAAGTATTACAAGTAAGGAACGTAAAATACTTTCACACATAAAATTGTATTTTTATTGATATTACGGGTCTGTTCGTATTTACGTTTGTTACTTTTTTGCGACTTAACCTTCTATTGCATTCCCGAAAAAAAAAAAAAAAAAAAAAAAAAAAAAAAAAAAAACTGATGCAATAGAGAGTTAACTTTTTTTGCATTCCGTTTCTGATTGAGAACTTAATTCAAACCACTAAAAATAGTGAAAAAATTCATGCAATAGAGGATCAATTTCGTTTTCTTACAAAAGTAGATGAACATACATCTATCTTATTCTAAGTAAAATAATTGCAAAAAGTAACGCGAAAAGACTCATTAATTATCGAATTGCGTTGACGCAATTTTATAGGTAAAGGCATTTACGGTTCCGTCTCTACATGTATCTGATAGAAAGAGGGAGAAATCCTCGTCATATAATAGTTTTTAAATTACAGTAGGATCAATTCAACCGGAATTACACAATTGCTTTCATTATTCTTCTATTTTTTCCTACGTCTCGATCCGATTTTACTAAAAATACATGTAACGACGACTTATGATGTTTCTCTGTGTATATTCTCTCTCATACATTCTTTTCTGTTTACAACACGAAGATGTAATGGCTGAAGTGATATTTGTTTTCGTTATAATGTGCGTCATATGCTGTACTTAAATATCTTTTAAGAAATATCAATTTTCTAAATTTACCGCGTCTTATTGTCGGCGATTATTGTCGCAGAACGATTTCTTTACGGTCAAATCGTATACGAAAAAAAAATTGATTGCAATGTCGACAATAGAAGAGAGAAAAAAAAAAAAAGGTCTTAGCCCCGAAAATATTGTACATAAGTCGGATTATAGGCGAGAGACGACGAGAGCTCACAGTGAAGTAGATAAGAACTTAATCGGTCGTAGATCAGTGAGTTATTTTTCTCTTTTATCTTTTTTTTTTGTTTTTTTTTGTTTTGAGAACGCGGAAGTTCTATTCTTACAAACGGTCATCATATTTTTTCTTGAAAACGAAGTCAATAAAAGAGATAGAGATTTTGGTTCAAATTGAATAAAAATTTGCCGCCTCAACGTATATATTTCCTAGCGAGAGACGCTGCTAGAAAGTTTAAAACACGAAACGAATTTCCGTGTCTCTCGTTATTTTAAGCTCAAACGATTCTCGTGTGCGAAATAATCGAAAATGACGCAGCGTTCAACGTTCGGAATCGGTTCGAAATTGAAAGGAGCGCGAACGAGAGCAACAGTAAAATAAAATAAATGATTCTTATGCGAGTGACTCAGGATCGACGATCTTCCTCGATCATGCGTCACTCGTCGAAAAAAAAAAAAAACCTTTACGCGCCGTGATCGATCGCGCGGAAAGGATCGCGACAGCGACAGCGAAGCGATTGTGGATAATGTGTTTTGAGAGTCCTTTTTTCGTTACAAAAAAAAACAACCGAGACGTTTCTTGCACGATCGATCGCACCGAATAGTGATCTGTATATATGTATAATATCGTTTTAACTTATACACGACTATTGTTACTTTTACAATAAAAATCACTGTAGATAACATTGACCAGCAAATAAAACGACCGCTAAGTTAACTAAAGCCCGTCGTCTCGTTCTCCTAGTCCTTAGAAATATACAGAATGTTTGCATGTTTATATTTCGTTGAAAAAAAAAAACAAAAAACAAACTGTATTTTGTGTAGACAGTTTCCGAATCGATTCGATTTTACACTTTTAATTTTGTCTCAAGTGACGAATTTGAACGAATTTATAGGGAAAACACGCAAATCGCGTGCGAAGTGTGTAACGTCCCGAAATATATCTCGAACATATATGTTGTCATGCCGGACGTATTTCGCGTTCGCGTAAACGCGACGAAACGAATGTAACAAATTTGCACAAATAAAGTGAGAAAAGTTTCAGTGAGACGAAAAATCAACGAGCTAAATAAACAAATACAACAATTTGACTTTTTCTTTCAACCGTTTGATTTGTTTGTTGCCGCAATTATTGCGAATATCAACAATGTAGATACTATCTAAACGCATATTGTTAAAAAGCTACCGCGAACACGTTAAAAATCAAAATTAAAACCGTAATTAGTGCAGTTGAAAACTGCTGCTCAGGGAGAGAGAGATGAAGACCCGTCGTTTCCGGGCCACAGTATTAAGAGACCCGTGGAAGGGGGAGGGGGAGGGGGCACTTATATGTACGCGGACGAACGAACACGGTGCGGTGGATCTGGCACGCGACCAGCTTGAAAGGAATCGCGCGCCGTGCACCTTTATCGGAATCGTTCGCCGAGAAGAGAGAGAGAGAGAGAGAGAGGGATCTCTCTACGCCAATGGGGCATCTGGTGTCGGTTCGTAGCACATGCCATGCATCTGCTCCGTCGAGGTACTTTTGTTGTCTTCGACGTTCGCGTCCAGCGAAAATAAGCCGGGGTGGCTCGCCGACTGCTGTTACCAAGAGAATCTATGTACACCTTCTTTCTTACAGGCAGTTTCTCGCGAAACCACGAAACGCGTTCGCCGAACCTCCCGTTGTTGTCCGTCTCCGCGATTCCTCATCGGAGCGATCGCTCCGCCGGTGAGGAGAAGAAAAAAGAAAACTTGACAGTTGAGGGAAAGAGACGGTTGTTGTTGAAGCGAAGAATGGAAGGCATTGAAACGGGGTTGATTGACGAAATTTCATTAGTGCGCTATATAAGGAGGTGGCGTTTTGTTCGTCTATTAAAAGTCGTCAATTCAAACATCAGTCTTGTGTCATGTCCAAATATTGAATATGATAGGAGAGAACGGGGATAATGATGTTAAGAAACTTTATTAATATCTTCGTATTAAATTAGTTTTTTTCATCAAACGTATCTCTTTTGTAGTTCACTTCGTATGTGCATCGCCACATTATTTTAGATAAATTTTATATGAAATAAAACATTAGAGATAAAAAGTTTTATATCATTTTTTTCAAAATCCTTGTAATTGAAGTGATCGGTCCGATTCGCTGAACGCCGTAACCCCCGTTCTCTCCTGTTCGCGACACGTATAACTACAAAGTAATAATTTTCTTACATTGTCTATATATATATATATATATATTGATAATCTCAAATAATAGATAACGACGTGTATATACACGTCGTTACAATAAGTTCGATCTCTCTCCGTCGCCGACGATTGCACGACTTCCCTTTTCGTTCCCTACCGCGGAACATCCTGCCACCCGGGACGAAGCCTGCGGTTTTTTAACTGTTTTTTTTCTCCATCACGTGAAATCGTCTTGATTTTTTGGTCGCGTTGAGCCAGAGCGAGCGGGTGAAACGGGGGGAAAGGGAAGGAAGGTGGTGCACGCAGGCCCCGCGAAGACGAGAGAACAGCTGTCCCGGGTGGTAACCCGTCAGGTGGTATCCCATCGGCTCGTCAGCTGCGGGGGTGAGAATACGAAAAAAGGGTTGAAAGGACATTGCGCCCGGGCGACGGCGGCGGCGACGAGCGTCGACGTTTGCATTCCGCAGGTCATGTCGATCGGAAGGCAATCGACGTGTCCGATATCCGTGCGACCTCGCGCGCGCGCGCTTTTACGTTACATCGGAGATTGTAGATTTTATTTACTTACAAGTATATATAAAATTCCTTGCGGATAAGCGACAAGGTCTGAGTGCGCGAGGAGCAATAACGCATCAGATAATAATATCTTAAGATAATAATAAATCGATTGTTTTTGCTTCCTCATCGTCTTTTTCCTATTGTGTTTCAACGATGACGTAATCTTGATAAAGCGGAGAAGGAGAAGAAGTATTCGCGTACAAACGAGACGGAATTATTTATTATTAGCAAGATAAATTTTTTTTTTTATTGAAGACATCTGCGTTTCATTTATTATACGACTGGTTAAAAGAGGTGAGTTACGCGTGCAAACGCGCGTTATCTTTAAGAGCGGCGCGGGATAACGAAAAGGGATGTTGTTTCTCTCGAGTGCGAAGTTTGCGCACGCACGCACGCACGCACGCACGACCGTGATTTTTTCATTCGTGAAACTTGATTGCCGTTTTTAAAATCGCGCGACACAAGGCTGCGCGTTCCGATGACGCAGATAATTCCAAGATGAGCAGATGCGTATCCTTTTTCGATAATCTTTTATCGAGTGTGCGTCGGCGACCGGCACGCACAAATCACGGAGAATAAATCTAAGAAAAAAAAAAATAACCACACAGAAATTTACCAGCGCTGTTTACACAAATCGAAACAACATTGATCGCATCTGCTTTACATTTTAATTAACCACCGTAGCAAAACATTATCGTCTGTTTATCTAAACTTGCTTAAAAAATAATACGGAAAAGATCAGAACAACACAACACACCTGCCGTATACGTTACAATAATAAATTTACATTTTTAACGCGTCTGATTTTAAACATCTGTTTGTATTACTTTTCATTAATCTTGCTTAAAAATTTCACAACAATGTAACCTTGATTTCGATTCTCTCCTTTTTCAGACTCTTCAATTATGTACATATAAAATGTGAAAACTAAAGCGCGCGTAGTTGTATATATATATCTATGTTTTTCTTCGCTCGACTCGTCTCACACGCATACATATATGCGTAGAATTTTTATACTTTATTGGTAGATCCTCATCAAGACTCGAGAGATCCACGCGCCCTCGATTTAGAGACGTAAGGTGTTCAGCACGAGCCTCGCCAAGCTGCCGATCGTTTCTTCCGGGCAGCTGCCGCTATTTTTCGGAAATAAAGGTGGGTCCCGCGCCGCCGTCAGTCCGCGGGCCCGCCACGTGTAAAGATTTTCTAGGTCTCTCTCTCTCTCTCTTTCTCTCTTATTCCGTCAGCTTTTTTCTAATTTTAATCAAATCCGTTTGTGATTATTCGTAGAAACTCGTCTCATTAGCACGACCATTCCCCCCTTTAACGATTGAAATTACAAGACGGTCCTCAAGATGTCCAGATACGATCGGCGTATATACCCGATCTCCTCCGTACGGTTAGTAGATTCTGCGTTAGCAGATGTTTACTTCCGGCAGCTGTAAAAGTGGCGTCGTGCGTCCTTTATGGGTGCACGCGCCCTCGCGCGCACGCGGCGAGACAATGCGCACCGATTGGCCATTAGGTCCGCTCGCATCTGGCGGATTTCGTTCAAAAAGATCAATTTTCCATATCTCGGTGTGTCAATCGGATGAGAATCGATGCGATCTCATACGCGCGCACTTCTTACCTCAAATATGATAAACCGCGTAAAATTTAATCGCGCGATTCTCAACATATAATCGCGAGCACCGTTTCGTGGGTGCGCGTTGTTAAGATTTGAGATATATTTTCTCTCTTTTTCTCTCACAAGCTGCAACACGGACTTGTCGATCTCTCTCTCTCTCTCTCTCTCTCTCTCTCTCTCTCTCTCTCACGCCAGCAGATGGATACACAAAACAACGGGCGTTCATTATACGCGAGGAAAGGCGGAACTTTTTTTTTTTTTTTTTCATAATATCTTCCATCTTCTTGATGCACGGGGCATGCTGCAACCAGCTGTGCGGTGAATCTTTTTCCGTCGCTTCTCAACTTCCGAGACAATTTTTTGCACCCCGCTCGAGAGATCGAACTCTCTTCGAGTTGTCGTAAATAAATTTTGCCGGTACGCATCATCCCCATTAAATGACGCGACGTCGTCGGACGGCTGAGTTATGCGCGAGTTAGGGACATACCTAATTTAATTTCGCTTCTCGTTCATCTCGAAGAGAATAAATATGTTCATTTCCACAACGGTGTGTCCAAAAACTTCGCAAAGAGAGAAAGAGAAAGATTGAAGAATATGCACATTGCGACTTTCCTCAACTTCGTCTTTCACGCTGCAAAAATCTGCTGGTGAACTTGAAGAGAAACGATACGCGCCCCATAATCGTCAGCTTTACGATCGAAAATTACGGGTATTTTTCAGAGGAAGAAGACCAACTCCGCGTCTGCGGGATTACGCAACGCGTGATCTATCGCGCATCTGCATCTCCGTACATATGTACATACCGTCTGGCCAGTTCACGGACGGGCCAATTCAGCCAATTTACTTGATTCTCTCGACGCTGCCACAATGGTATAAGCCCCTATGATGTCGGCCCGGCTCGCTTGCACAGTGCTTGCCCCGACGTCTTCGACACGCGGAATACAGACGCTTTGTATCTTTAAAGACGAGTCACTTAAAAAAAGCAGAGAGAACTCGGTTTATTTCGATCATTCATCGCGTCATTAGTGTAGCAACTTCGTCTTTTCTTCATCTTTTTTTTACCCCGATATATTTTACCCAAGAAGAAAAGAAGATTAACGCGATGTCTGTTTTTTTTTCTCTCTCTCGTATCATATCCTCCGTTGAGCGACAAAAGACGTTAATTCCGCTTGACGAAGTGAGAGTGTCACCTGTGACTGTGTGAATTTTATTTATACCACGTAAAAATGGTGCTTTTACCTATACTCTTTGTTTCTTATTCTAATTTTGTATCATAGTTTTTTGGTACACTTTTTGTTACGCGTCTATCTTATTTTGTACACTGTCTCTGCTGCAGTCTTTGTAATAAAGTTAAAATAATATTTTCCACCTTCTTTATAAAATATATTTTTAATATTAAATTTTTAATATATTTATTCCAAATATATTTGTAATATTAATTTATAATATTAAAAATAAAATATATATATTAGAAAAATATATATATAATATATACAGAAGAAATAAAATAAAACATAAAATATTGAATATTAATTATATAAAATATATATAAAAATGTTAAATATGTAAATAATATAAAATATATATGTATATATATTTATATTTGTATAAAATATAGCATATTATGTACATTATGATAAATAAATATATATATATATTTTTTTATATAAAATACATATATATTCTATAAATGCATTTATATATATATGAATATTGATCTCGGATTAGATAATCTGGAATAAAGTTTGAAAATGTTACCTACACAATAACACAAATCTTATCAAATACATAAAAAATATAACATCTTATAGTAAAACTGATAATAATAATAAAATAATTTTCGCGCTACCCATATTCTATATAAATTTACTCAATTTTATACATTAACTGTCATATGTCAAACATATGTTATCATTTAAACAATGATATATATAAAAGTAGGGATTAACCCGTCTGTGTGCCTGCAATTAAGAGAAACCGTTTGCGTGACGTTCAATATGATGAAATGTGCAGTTACACAACCCAGCGCGATACATAATACCTTTTTGACATGACTGCGTCGCGAGCTATGCGGCTGTAATAATACCGTAAACGAGCATAAAGCGACTCACGGCGTCGTATTAAATCGGAAACTACACGACGTCTCTCTCGCAAATTTCGCGGCGCTCCAACAAAATTCGCAGACGACACCGGAAATCAGGACAAGTACTTCGCCCAGTGTCGCGTCTGCACGTGATGTGAGTCAGGGTGAGAGCAAAAAACAAAAAAAACAAAAGAAAAAATAAATAAAAGAGTTGGATTATGTGTGCGGCACTTAGCGAGTTGTCTCTCGCGGCGGCAGCAGCACCCCCTTCGCCGTCCCCCTTCCATATGGTAGCCACATGTGGGTTCTGGGCACCGTCAGAGGGGGGAAAAGTCATCGCGGGGATCCAGCTGATGGTCGTCGCGTTGGTCGGGCTTCCTCAGTTACTGTTGGACTGCGCGCCTAACCCGATATCCGCCACGCCGCCTGACAAATCCGGCCACGGAGCCCAGATTTTCCGAAAGAACGGAGATTCGAGACGGGGGGCATCCAGCGGCGACCTTGACTCCTGGCTCGAGAGGTCGCGCCCGAAGACCGGCCGGAAATTGAGGAGAGCGCGAAGGTGAGCGGTGAAAAATGATTAAAGACCCGAACGCACGAAGTCGAAGCACGCGAGGCGAACACTTGACATACCTTTTTTTTGTTAATTAACTAAGGGTAATATTTAAATAATTGAAAACGAATTAATTGCTCGACTTGTTTGATTTGCGATCGTACGTTAATCGAAATGTTAAAGAGTCTAATTTGTTAGTTAGCGTCTCGTTTATCTCACATTAAGTTCATCAATTTTGTAACAATATTCCGAATGTCATTTGTCATATAATTATTCGCACAATATAGCGTTGTAAATGGCTGTCGTAATTTGCTACTCGTTAAACAAAAATTAAAAGAGTACGCAACAATAAGAGAAAAAAAATAACGTTCGCGATATTCGCGATATTACGAAGCGATTGTCACGAAACTCTCTCGCATTGGTCGTTGAACTCCGAGTTAAAGTTAGCGCGAGGGGTGACGCGAAATCTGGCACAATGGGGATGGGCAACCTTAGTAACAGTGTAATGCCGTTCGAGTATTGATTTCATACACGGGGTTTGGGGTAACGTTACACACGGTCCTACGACACGTCCTGCAAACATCGGTCATGTATGCGTCGCGTAAAACCCTCTCTCTGAGATTTCCTTCCGCTTGATTGCAAACCAATCTGGCGCAGCCAATCAAATCAATCGTTACCTAAGAAACGTAAAAATAAAAAATCTTATTAACTTTTAGCAAAGATTTTTCTCAAATCTTTTACAAAACAATTTGTTCTTAATCGACAAATTGATTAAATTTTGATTTTGACTTGTCAAATTTGAGAAAGTCCAAATATTTCTTATTTAACATCTTGTTGGGTTATACGGCATTTTAGGTTACGCAGTTTTGAGATAAAGTATCTCTCCTTTAAAATCAATGTTGTGTCACAATCATTCGTTTAATGAGAACAAAATTAACTCGTCGTCACCACACTGGTACAATTTTGCACTTCGCATGTTTGAAGTCGAATAACTTTCCAGTAATGGGTTGATAAATGATTTAAAACCAGTGAAAATAGGGGTAAAAAATTCTCAGAAATTGAATGGAATTAGTTAAAAATGTCCAAAACCAATTCTTCTTAGTGAAAAAATGAAAAAAATGAAAAGAACTTTTTGAAAAAATCGTGTTTTTCCCATTTTTGTTGGTGCACATATGCACATATGCACATATGCACCAGTGTGGTGACAACGGGTTAATATAAAAAAAAAAGATAATAAATTTAGATGACTATTGAAACTTTCTCTTTGAAATAAAATTGTAATAAAGCGAAATTAATTTGACGCGCCGTCGATCACGGAGAATCGCAACGACAGTATCGATTCACTCAATCGCGACTTCGCAGATGATACCGGACACGGAGACGGCGTGCCAGACTTCCGAGGCTGCGGTCGAGAGCGGTGGCGACGTGTGCGAGAGGATCAAGGACCGACCGGAAAAGGAAGCGGCGTCGGTGACCGCGTGGAAGCGATATCAGCGGCTGGTGGCCGCGATAGAGTCCCGAGGCGGCGAGTTCAACCGGAAGTCCATGATCGAGGCGATCTTTCGCGGCAGCGATCTCGTCTACGCCAGTCACTGATCAAACCATCAAGTCGGGAATCTACTCACGATTTTTTTTTTTTACCAAAGTGCCAGTATTAAATTCGCGTAAAATTTGCGAATTTTTGCGACAAAACTGCTCCTCAAATAGCATCTTCGAGCAGAAGTTTCTTCGTAAGCGAATGAATGAAAACAACACTTGACTTTTTTTGTAGAATGGAACACGCTGATATAGAAACAAGAGAGATTACTGTTCCATTATTGTGTCTGTAAACGAACGATAGTTGCCATAAATTAGACGATAATTATTATTTCTTTTATGTAATAGGAAGTCGAAAGTTAATTGATTAATAACTTAGAAGATAATCGTTACTGGCGTTTTTTTTTTTTTTTTTTTTTTTTTATCTGCAATAGATGTAATTATCTTTCGCATCAGTTTTGACTTAACGAGGTCGCTAAGCAACTACGTCTCGAAAATAGGATCTGGGAGCGTAGTTTGACGCGAGTAACGTGGCTGTGTATTATAGTTCGACGTCGAGCGCACTATTTTTAGATTCGTGAGGAAAGTTCGCTCCTTCCGGGAGATTCTCTCTCTCTCTTTCTCGTGAGTTTACATGTGAGGCGAGGGCGATCGCGCGCGTGTGCGCTGTAACAGATAAGAGAATCCTTGAAGGAGGACTTGTCAAATAAACGCGTCTTTGAAGCGAAGCTTTGTTAAGCACGGATACGTGCGTTTTCATTAACGGTTAAGTCAAAATTGTATTAACAAGTCGAGCGGTTTAGTTTTAATGTGCGCAATGTATATGTATTTTTTTCTCAAGCGGAAACGGAATTAAATTACGTAACAAGAGCGAAAACGCGATGCGGACACTATAGTGAAAACAAATAAGAACAAATTGAACGACGAAATTGTGCGCAGAATAATTAATAATTGAAATAATCAATTTCTCGAATCGGCGAACAAAATTTGTGAAAATCTGAAGCGACTATTAAAAAAAAAAAAAAAAAAAAAAAAAAAAGCAGAAGAAGCTTTGCATCGACGTGACGAGCATAATTGTACTATTATTAATGACACGTAATTTCGCGAAATGTGGGTTAATGTAATACGAGATCGCGAGAGATCG
The DNA here is from genome assembly GCA_014825455.1 of Pseudomyrmex pallidus. NCBI lineage: Eukaryota > Metazoa > Arthropoda > Insecta > Hymenoptera > Formicidae > Pseudomyrmex > Pseudomyrmex pallidus. The sequence goes on along the minus strand of QVNV01021897.1, from coordinate 786 downwards.
CGGTTTCCACGCCACTGGTTAATGCAATAGTTAGATGTACAATTAACGATGCCAAACCGTGTATTTTACTAGTCAATGTGTGCATAAATAAATCGCGACCGAGAGCGGGATAGATTGTTTAATTAGGCGAATTAAATTCGACGACGTCAACTGAAACGGCGATTTTATTATTACGGCGTTTCTATATCACGCGATAGAGATGACGGAAGGCGTGCCTGTAATCTGTAAACCGCACGAGCTCACGGCGATATTGGCGACATGCTCAATCTTGCCAGCTTGACACTCGCGCGCTACATGTGATAACAAAATAAAAAAAAATAAAAAAAATAAAAAAATGTAATGTAATACGAGAGAGATTGAAACCAAACAATTGCTCCCAAGCGGATCGAGAAGCGATCGTTAATTCGGAGTTTGTTGATTAAGATCGTAATTGACGAAAGGGAAACAAGCAATGTTTTAAGTTCTACAGATAGAAAAAACGAATTGTAAAAAAAGAAAAAAAAATATAAGAAATATATATATAATGTCATAAGAGCCGTTCGCAGGATGCTGTGCGAAAATATGCGTGTATATATATCCCGTTGCAGCCACACTGGTGCATATGTGCACCAACAAAAATAGAAAAAACACGATTTTTTCAAAAAGTTTTTTTCATGTATTTCATTTTTCATAAAGAAAAATTTTTTTGAACATTTTAAACTAATTTTATTCAATTTCTGAGAATTGTTTACCCCTATTTTCACTAGTTTTAAATTATTTTTGAGCTCATTACTGGAAAGTTATTAA
>QVNV01021896.1:0-18939 GCA_014825455.1 Pseudomyrmex pallidus | reverse complement strand
AAAAAAAAACTAGATAAAAACGGAATGTGCGAGATATGCTCGCGCTTGACCCAATAACGTAACGCGTGACAAAACGTGAGACGTAAAAGCGAGAAAGAGATCGCGGCGCATTAAATTGAACGTGTTTTGCGACAATGTGAAAAGAAAACGCGAGCAAGAAATGAGCAAAGTCTCCGAGACGTCTCTTTCTCTTGTCTTACGTCAATAAATAAATTTGATCGCGGACATGACGAACAAATTGCCGCGCGAATGTACGTCGTCGGTCGTGTATCGGCGAGCAATTTATCAAAACGAACCTTCAACGAAGCAGCACAATGACAAATATACGCGGAATCTCCGGAAAGTTAATCCGCGCGCGAGACTTGACGTATTTTTCGACATTATTTTTCAACGATATGTACGTACAGTTTTAAAAATTTCTACTTGATTAAAGTCTGAAATAACAACACACAGCGAAGCGGCATTAAACATTAACGCGCTCTTTTTCCCGAAAGAAACATTGAAGAGGAAACTAAGTGTGATTTAAAAACTCGACCAAAGTAATTCGAGTCGCGCCGATAATACCCTCGCGGCTGCGGATGAAAATGAAAAATTGCGAGCACTTGAGGAAAGAAAGGAAGGAAGGAAGGAAAATGTCAACGTGCTCGACTTTGCAAATACGTGCCGCTTTACGGCCGCGAGCTTACTTTTTTTTTTGTTAAAATTCAACGACGCGCGAGAGTCTCAAAATTGCTGGCTTAATCGTCTCTCATCTTCTCGCTCTCAAAAATACGCAATTAACATAATAACGATTTTCGCGAGAGAAGAGAAAACGCAACTCGCAGAAATGAAGATCGCACTTGACTCGCCGGCAATTGCGAACAAAGAAGAAGAAGGGCGCCACAGGTGCTCGAGAAAGAAGAAAAAGAACACCGGCATCAGTGGGCGAGGATTACACACGCTTTCACGATGAAACGCACACACACGAACGACGGAGATTTTAATGTCAAGGAAGACGTGAGCACCGCCCGCCGGTTTTGTAACAATACGAACGTGGGCTAATCGCGGTGTAGATATATACGCAGTAGCGAATAACTGCGTGTCGTGCGGCGCAGTTGCGAATATATCGGCGTTATCCTGTCTGTGTCTGTGTGTGTGAGCGCGCGCGCGCGCGCATTCTGGCTTTATCGTCGCCCCACATTCGTGAACTTGGCAGACACACGACTTGTATTCCGACTCAATTGAGTTTCCCGTACGGTCTCGCAAAGTTTCTTCAAATGTTAAACAAATAATCGCACAAAGTTCTGTTGAACTAATAAGAGAAATTATAACCCCTTTGAGAGCCAGCGCTCATGAGCGCGAGATGTTGTTAAAGTGTAAAGTAACACACATTGTAACTTTAATTACAATGTGTGTTAAAGGTTTTTTTTTCTAATTCGAAGATCTGCATCAGATACTTTTATATAAGATTTCTCTCTTACTTAAAATTTTTTACTCGTTTGTTGCAAAATTATTGCATTTTTTTCATCGCTTTTTGTCTATTTTAACAGTATTTTAATTATATTCAAATGAAAATTTCAAAGAGAGCTCTCTCTCGCTCAACGTGACGAAAAACCAAACTTTCCGGTTATTTCGGGTTTTAATGAGCGAATTGTGTATGCGAATAGCAAAATAGTTTCGTCGTCGCAGCCGCACATCGTAGATATTATTCAATACGAGAATTCCGAAAACTTGACCTTCGACAAGCCGAACAACGTCGTTTAAATCGACGTCAGATTATTGGAATGAAAACACGATGTAAACTCGATTCACGCCGAAGGAGCTGCTGAAAGGACGATCGAACGAACTTGTTGAAGCTGTTTTCGCCGACCGCGCGCGGATAAGATTATGTAATATACACAAAACGAGATTAAAACCCTGTTTATGTAAAAATTTTCAAAGTCATTCAATTAAATGTATTTTATGCAACACGAGTTTCGTAACGACAAGTTGCGCAAATCCCGATCATCTCAATTTAGCCGTCAATTTACATTCTCAAATAAAGTTGCAGAGAAAAATACAAGTTTTTGTAATAAATATTACCAACTAAAGTAGAGTATTAAATTGTTTTTCTTTTTTTTTTTTTTTTGGACAAACACACACCGGAGTAACATGTGTTTCGCAAATTAAACACCTGCTTCGAAATCTCCGTATAAAGTAATGTGGTAATTCCACTTCGGTCCCGACGCGATATTTGACTTTCACGCACGCATAAACGGCACACTTATTGCTTATTTAATTTAACGAACGACGCGTGACGCCGCGGCTGGGATTCGCGATATACATATACCGCGTATACGCGCGGGATTCTCGGGGATAATAAAAGCGATGACATATATCCAACCAGATGAGAATCGGATCTGCGGCACGTGGTTGCAAATGGAGCTTGCACAACTCTCGCGCGCAGATCGCGGTTGATATTTTCGAGAAGCATAACTTATTACGCCCACATCACCAAGTGTAACGTCACGGCGACGCGTCGCGGGCAACAAATGACCCGCTTGATCAAACGGACGACGTTCGTCGTCCCGCCATTGTTTGGCGTTGATACAATCGGTCGAACGACTCTCATTGTCGCCCGCGCCCGAGAGAGTCGTCGGGTGTTGTATTGAGCTTAATATGCAAGGAAAAAGGTTACGCGCGCATCATGAATGATCTATTAATAATCATGAATAGACACACTTCGGAATTACAGTGGATACCGCGCAGCTACTGAATCCGCTCTACACGAGTAAATGCGCATTAACACAGGGTTGCATTCTACGATAATATTCTACTACTGGCAGCGCGCGCTGTAAATATATCGCAGTTCCAAAATATATACGCTGTAAAAGCTAGCTTCCCACGAGCTTGTGACGTCAGAGATTTTGTCGTTATTTCGCGCTTTTGTTATTGCGACGCGCCAATAAAGCATTCGCGGTAGAAAGATGGCGGCGAATCCCATGCGGAGATAGTACGTTTAATAAGCGCAGAAGCTAAAGATTATCATTTTTTACCATTTGTAAAATTTACAAATAATACACAAATATAAATGTATTTTCTTCAGATATGCAATCTATAATTTTTAAACATCAAATTCTCCATTTTATTACACGCGTGTGTTCGCGCATAGATAAAAAAATTTATGTTTATTTTACATTCGCCGTTTCTCGAATTTATCATCCGTGAAACAAAAGATTTCGAGTAATTTTTGAAGCGCTCTTGTTTGATATCGAACAATTTTTCTTCAAAAATATTGATAAAAATTTATCTACCTCGACCGATCATCCGATACAGACGAGTCAAATATTTTTTACTACTTGAGATAAAAACCCGGAAAAAAATCCTCCGTACGTGAACAAATTCTATATGCAGTTAAATATAATATTCGATACAATGACACACGAAATTGAGACGATCACGCGTGCGATATTGCACTTACGTAATCGTACGTCACCAGATATAGAAAATTCGTTCGCGTTATATGAGAAACTTTTATTTTTTCCCCTCCCGAGAATCGCAGCTGTCAACGCCGTTATCGGTTACGCTCAAACTATGTTTGTCCGACGGTTTCGCAGCAGAAAGTGCGCGCTGCGAATGTCGTTCCGTTATAGAGCAGAAAAAGCACTAGAAAGCAATTACCGGAACGCATCGGACGGCATTGCTTTGTGAACGTCACGTTCTCAGCACTGACAGTGAATATTATCGGAATGCGGCCCAAGTAATCACGGAGTTTTCCGTTTCATTCACGCGACAACCGTTCCGACTTCGATCATCTTTTGTTTTCGACAACGATTGTCAACGCTCAATTTAACCATCGCAATGTCTGATCTAAAACAGCCCATCATGCGCTCTTTTTGAAAATATTTTTATTTCTTGTAAATTATTTCAAGTTTTTCGTTACTTTCTCTTAATTTTTTTTGCAATTGTCCGCTTCTTACAAGTCACATAAACCTGTTTGATTTTCCCGTTAATTATTCGCATCAAAATTGGCACGTATAATTAAATACGTTAATTACATTTCCCTTTCCCCATAGACTTCATCAGGCACAGACAGTGGGTACACAATTCTCGCCAGACATTGCAAAGGTTAATACACTTCGGAAAATCAATTTCTACACCGTATACATATGTTACGTCACGCATGTGTAATCGTTATCAAATAATCATAGCTATTTTCAAAGCTTCCGCCATTGTGCTCGAACGTCCGAGAGTGTTTTTGTCTAATGTAAACGTCACGTGTTTAATTACAAAGCATAGATAGTGGAAGTGCAAAGTCCGAGTTTGATCGAACTTCGAATCAAATCGCATAGATGAAGGTACGGCGCGCGTTTTCGCGCACTGAATCGACAAAAAAAAATTGTGTTGTGCGAATTCTCTCTCCCGGAGAGAATGCGGCGGCAATTGACGAAGCTGTAAAAAAAAAGCCGAAACGATAATTGTACGAATTACGCGAATTTACGGCGCGAGCGCGTAGATAAATTAAACCGCGCGCTGGAAATACGTCGTGCGCGAAGATACACCGATCGTAAAATTGTCTATCTGTGAAAATACGACGGACCTCGTGACCTTTGCGCGCGCGCGCGCGCAAGTCGATACCGCCGGTACATGTGCGTGCGCGTGCGCGATCGCGAATATTCAGTACGAATTAAATTTCGCGAAAAAGAGAGGAAAAAAAACTCAAAGTTCAGACGTTCAGACATTTTTATCTGTCGCGCGCCAAGTGTCACGTCGCGTGAAACATCTGAAGTCTCATTTCCAAGTCTGAAAGTTTAACGACCACACGATTTTGCACACGTTTCCTACACGCGACTTTACGGGCGTAGCTGTGTGTGTTATTCAATCGGTTAAAACGCGATATACATACCGGAAGCTCGAAAAAAAAAAACAACTTGATGCACATCGAAGAGAATGGCGAAGCGCGGAAAAATTCGAAGAAAGGAGGAAGTTCGCGAGAGTGAAAGGCGGGTCCCGTTTAAGTGCGAAGATTACCGGAGGGAAAGGGGGACCGGGCGCGATTGACGAGCACGTCACGTTGCGAATTGACGACGTTCCCACTGTGCCGAGTTCACAATTAGAGCAACATGAGAAAAAAAATCGATTGCAATGACTCACGAACGCCGTAGTAAGAAAAAAACCGAGCGAGTCGTTACGCGCTCGAAAGACGGAAATCGAACGGATAGTTTATAAATGAGAAAAACGTCTCTCTCTGTGTGTGTGCGCGCGCGCGCGCGCGCAACGCGATAAATCCGATCAGCTGACATCGCAGCACCGTTTTGATATCTGCGAGCGGAAATTCGGGTGAGCAACAGGGTCAAGAAGAAAAACGTCGAGAATGCATCATCGTAATGTCGATCTCTCGCGCGAGCGGTGGAGATTCGCGAAGAAAGGAGGAAGTTGTCCAGAGTGAGTGAAAGGCGGGATCGAGAAAACTTCTCAACGTCGAGGAGATTTATAAACGCGAACTCTCCGCGACGCACGTGCATACACACACACACACACACAAGCGCGCGCGTATCTTTCTCGTCGCGCACGTAACATACGTCCGCTGTATCATCTCGCTGTGTGCGTGTTCGTGTAATGTATATGTACGTCGCTCTTTAATAGGAATCGTAATACAGTGTGACCGGAATAAAGCCGGTTCCGGACGATGCGCTCGCTCGCCGAATACTCACCGGGACGAAACCGATGTGACGTAACGTGTGTTCATCGCGCGAACAAAAGCCGATTCATACACACAGGACACACATATTTTTGCATTCATTCACGGATATTTCACGGATAAACGCTCTGTGCGCCGTATATACGTATTTTTCAGCGGAAGTGTTTTAACCCTCGGAGGACGTAACCCTTCTCTCGGGGAACCGTGACTGCGTTATTTCTCTCCGACCCGTTTAGTATTTCGCGGAATAATAAAATTTTTTTCTCTGTTTCTAACGTATTTTTCTTAGACGTTTCCTCTTTTTTGTATATTCAAAGAGTTTTCTCCGTTAGTAAGTACATAAAAATAAATAAAGTTGCTTTGCACAAATATACTATTTGTTTAGTTATTACTGACAAATATTATTATTTGTTATTTATTTATTTCAGATAAATTTATTTTTATAAATTACGCGGGGATATACCTCAAATATCGATCGGGTCTCGAGCTGACCACAGCCTGACAAAGGATTAAATACGCGGGTAGAGATGATCGAGAACTAATTTATTTGTCCTCACACAATGTGATGCGACCGAGTGCGAGTAAAAATGTCGACCAACTAGACGACCAACACGCCGCGCGCAATTCGCCCCTCGAATGTACGTCACTTGAATTAAATTGAGCTTTCGTTCTTGCGCGAAACAACCTGTTGACTACGTAATCGGAGATGCGACGTTACGGGCGTGTGATGTGTATTTGCGCGCTGCATCGCGTTTAAAGTTCTTGACAAATCTGCTTAACATTCCTTCGACATCTCCCACAAACAGCTGACACATAAATCGACACAATGTTATCTATCTCCGTGCAAACAATGTTAAAACGATTAAGAGATTCTGGCGCAATAATTCCGCTTCGCCGGCGTTTGCGTCGTCGACGGGAGGACAAAACAAAAAAACACGCGCAGAATTTCATTCCGGCGGAAAAATCTGCTCCCCCGGGTCACGTTTGAGTTTTTCGTCGAGCGTTATTCCATTCAGACGGTACACGCGCGATATACGTCAAAGTGAAACCGGTAAATCAGCCCGTTCCTTTTATTTTTTTTTTTTTTATATTGTCCCCCTTCGTTCACAATTTCTCGCCGTGCGAAGCGAGAAAACGATTTCGCAAGATCGTAAATCGTCATTTACGCTCCAACGTGCGTCGTCGTTTTTTCCCCTCGCGAGGAAGGAACGCGCGAGCGGAAATGAAGCACAATGCAATTTAATCCACGCTGATGCCAAGTTTGCGCACGGAGAGACAACGACGCGCGTTGTTCGTCACAACGGTCGTATAAAATGTTATCCGAGCGATTAGCTGTTAATCTAAGAGAATTTTCTGCTATCCCGCAAACAATACGCCCGTTAATTGGCCAATTAGCGCGGGAAGATAACGCGTTGTCAACGAAAATTTCTTAGAAAGTGAATCTCTGCGTTCAAATTACACATACTTCGAGATATGTATACGCGGCCAAGTTTTAACGACACAAGCAAATTTTTCATTCCACACGAAGACGAGAGACATCTCGGAATATTTCCGATTTAACAATAATAATTAATCGAACGGACGGCGTCTGACGCGCTTGCGTGCACTCACTCGCGACACACACATCCTCCTTTTCTGATGGCGTTATAATTATTTCATTACCGAGCTATTACCGGGAACGCTCGTAAAAGATGCGATAACAAACAAATTGACGTGCACGCGGATTGCGCCGTGTGTTCCGCCGATTCTCGCGTTTGCAAATGAGACATATGCCAACCTTGACTGACTTTTTCCGCGAAGCAATCAATCTCAAGAATCATCTGCGCACATACACGACACAATCTAGCGTCTTTGTAAATTATTTTCTTTTTTTTTTTTGCACTTTAAACGGTAATTATCGAAAGCAAAAAGAACAAAAAAAAAATCACTGTTACTATGAATGAATTACACGCGCTCGTTGTGTGAGCGAGTTCACGATAGTGTTTGTTTTCGAGAAAGATTCGCGCAACGTGGCGCACAACGGGAGGCATCATAAGCTAATTTGGATCGCGGAGTGAAAGTAAACCTCGCACACACAAAGCGAACCACCGGTCTCTCCTCTCTCTCTTTCTAATTATTCCAGAACGAACGAGGAAACGTCGGTTTCGCGCGCAAATACCGAATTAAAACTGCGCCAACGATGTAATCGATAATCTGTCGCGCAATTTTCATTCGTCGAACAATAATTGCTCGCTCGAAAATTTATTTTCGCATCGTTTGTCAAACTTGTTCGCCAGTTGTTTGCGTTGCGTTTGTTTTTAACGAATATATTTCGACTTTTAAATATCGCACGATGAATTGTAGAACAATTATTAAACAATTAATCGCATTAAAGTCAAGCATGCTTTCTCTCGTTGTTTGAAAATCGCTCGTGAAATTAACACTCGCGAGCGTCGAAATTCCGGAGGGCAAAGTTACGACGTGCGTTACGTCATGTCTCATATCGAAAACAAGAAAAACAATGCGAATTCCTTCGAACGATCGTTCGCCGGTGTTCCGGTCTATTTTTGCGTAGGTGCATCGACACGCAGAAGCCTCCGACGCGAAAAGTTCCGCTCGAACTCGGCGTGAGACAGACAGAGACGGGAAAAGATTCGGAAAAGGTCGCGCGCGTGCGCGCAGCAACATTCTAGAAAGAGCGCGAGCCGTTCGACCGCGAGCGACGAGAGTTTCTCCGATTTTCGAGATCGCTCGCGTGTTCGTCCCGTTGTTGATTTCTGCCATCGAGTTTTTTTTTTTTTTTGTTTATTTGTTTTTCTCTCGCTACGAGTGACAGCGAGCGCGGATATACGATCGCAACAATCTCGCTTGCGTGCAAAAATTCGCGAAAATTCCAATTAAAAACAGCAGGTCGCGGAATGCGAAGCTTGCTTTTGTTCGGATTTTCGAACGCGTTTCCCGTCCCAGACTCGCCGAACTCGCGAAAAAATACAACACGGAGGGGGGCACGGCATAACATATGGCGAACGAGATTAACGCGATGTACATGAAAGCGTTCGATACTTACGACGTATACAAGCTTCCTTCTCCTTGTTGTCGTCGGGACACTAAGGCTCACAGCACGTTTCACTGAATCTTCTCAGAAGTCGGTGTGCGTGCGTGCGTGTGTGTGTGTCTGTTTACGTACGGTAGAGATCCGGTCCTACGGGTAATATCGCCGTGAACGCCCGGCTTAGATCGCACTAGCCGGCTTGGCTTGTGTATCTCGTTCCGTGCGGGAAAACAGAGACAGAGAGCGAATCGCCGATATAATATCGCCGATTTAGAGATGCGACGGGGCACTGCGGTCGAAAATTCGCGCGCGTCACCTCGGGAACCGCCGCGTTTCGTACGCAACGAAAAGAAAAACGAAAAACACCGCGCGCGAGAGAACTCGTCGCTTGCTTTTTTTTCCGCGTCGACGAAAAACGGAGTCGCGGAGCTGATGCGGAGACAGATCGAAAGAGGAGTCTCGCCGCCCGTCAACTGGCCGACGGGCAGGCCAGACAAAGTCGGAGTAAGGTTTCTATGTGCTCGTAGAGAGCCACGGGAGCCGGCGCGCGCGGGGTTCACCCACCGACTTCCTGTCGCGCGGTGGTCGTCAGTCCTCTCCGCGAATTGCCGACAAAACTGTGAGGGGAATAAACCTGCTTCCCGATGCGCGAAAGCGAAAAGAAAACGAGAAACGTATACGTGCCTGCGCTGTCGATCGGAACAACGAAGTCAGCAGTTTAAACACATGAAACGACACCACAAATCGCCACGGCGAACCAACTGACACTGACAGCGCCGAGTATACCTCGAGCGCGCACGCATCCCCCACCTCCCCCACTACGCGCAGAGTGACGTTTCCCCCTTCCCGACGGGTCGATCCCACCCTGTCGCCGCTGCCGCTGCTGCTGCTGTTGCTGCTCGCGGCGGCGGCAACGACGGCGACGACGACGACGACGACAACGACGACGCGGCCGTCGAGGTGTCCTCGTCCCGTCGTCCCCGCGTGGCGACGCCGCCACCGCACGCGCCCACACACATGATCTCTCGAGCGAGCGCCTCGATCCAATCTCGTATAAATGTAAAGTACCAGATACAACGCGGGCTGGAAAGAATCATCAAAGAAACCAGCGGACGAGGCGAGAAAACAGCCGGCCGGCGAAACACGATAAGAGGTTCCTCGAAACCGCGACTTCTTCGTCGAGTCGTTTTTTTCTTACGCGTCTCACAACAATAACGCGCGCAAAACCTCGTGCGAGGAATCACAGCGATTTTCATTTTCCTTCGCTCGCGCGCGCGCGCAGCGCACTTTCCGCCGCTCCGCTCCGTGGGATCGCGGATGGGAGTCCGAAAGAGAGAGTAGGCTACGGCGTGCAATACTCCAGTATTGCGCGATCGATCGGTGTGCACCGAGACTCCCCGCTCCCCTCTCCCCGCGTGAGTTTCCGGTGTGGCTGAATTATCGTTCCTCTCTTTATCTTGTTTTTTTTTTCTTACGGACATTTGCGCGGATTGAAGAATGCAATTGTAAAATTTTCTTCTCCGAAACTTCGACGGACCGCGCATTGCGCTTTTTCTGCAATCTCAAATTCAACTAATATGCGATTGAAGTTTGAGGAGAGTATTAATCGATTTTAGCACGCGCGATATTTGAATATAAATTCTGAGATACGCGAAGAGAGCGAGCGCGCGCGCACATTATGCACAATGTTGCGACGTTCCTATCTGAGATCTTACGTAACAGCCGGATCAATTACTTGTGCCTATAAGTGGGACAACTTCGACTCGTTACACGGCCTTGTTTGCGCTCTTTATCCTCGAAATTGTTGCTGTTCTCGAATAGCATCGTCTCCTCTCGATTCTACGCGGCGCGCTGCATTTCCGACGCTGGTTTCTAGAAACGACCGCGAGCTCTACGACCGGATGTCAAAGAGCTTACAGCGTCCTCGCGATTTAACGGAATTTTAAAATAAAAAAAAAAAAAAACAGCGCCTTTCGAGGACAATCTCTCCCAAACGGCAATTGTCTCGGAATCTCGTCGAATTTTTTGTCAGACTTTCCAGTCCCGTCGGCGGCGTGCCAATCGCAATTGTCTTATATCCAACCGGAAGCGGTCGATGCCTCTAACGATCGGACGCTCCTCGCGATGATGCACTCGCAACACACCCGGAGTGCCGCTCGGACATTACCCCCCGCTGCGCGCGCGAAATACCCGCAAATTACCCCCGCGCGATAATAACCGTAAATTTTGAATAAACGCGCGCGGGGATCGTTCCCGGCGGCGTTTCGATATCGCAAGAGAAAAAAAAGTGCTAGCAATAAGTTTCGGTAATAAGACAACGAGCGGGTACATGAATGAGAGCCATGTGTGCACATTTAAACTTGGAAGCGAAGAGATATCTCGGCTCTACTAACAGAGAGTCGGTCAATAAAAAGGTTCAAGGTGTGTGTCGTCTGAAATAAAATAATTACGCAATCAATCGCGCAAACACGCGTATCTCTTCTCTCTATCTATCTATCTCTTTCTCTCACAGGTGTCGAGATAATGAGGTAAGTATGGTAATTGTAAATAGGATCTTGTTTCTGTTATTAATGAATCAGTTAACCGGAGCAACCTAGAGGTGAGTGTACACCTATTTCAACCGCATCCGTCAATTTGAAACAGGTGTTTGAAAAAACACGTTTTACTCCGTTATTATTAATTTCTCTAATATTTCGACAATTAATTAAATAAATCTTTGCGGCTGCAATTTTTCATATTTCGAAGTCAACATTCGGGAAACGAAAGCATCTCAATAATTTCTGCAAAACTTTTTCACAAATCCGTCATCTTGACGGATTTGCTTCTTCTAATGTCATAAAAAAATATAAAAAAAACTGAAAGAAGATAACAAGAATAATTACGCGTAAAACAAAAAAAAATGTTAGACTCCTCGCGTATGATTTATCGCGCTGTAATTATCAGTTTCACACCTGATGCTCGATCCTTCTCGCGCGGGAACTAACAAGCAGACGAGGGAAAAATGCGTTTGGAGGACACCCCGCGGAAACGAATTGTGGCCACGCTTGAAGTAGGGGAGACACACGTTAATCTTCATTTAATATTATTTCCGGATCGAGTGCGCGCGCGACTCGCAGCGTGTGTGTAAGAACAAATTTATTAAACTCGCGACAGAATTATCTCTCTCTCTCTCTCTCTCTCTCTCCCTCGAGGACATTTTTAGGTCAAACAGTTATTGCAGGTTATTGACTTGACATCAGATCGTTACTTTCACGTCACAGTGTTGGTCGCGTCGGTGCTTTCAAATCGAAACCGCCGGTTAATCTATTCTCGGACGCGCTATACCGCGTCGATGTAACAATCCTGCCATTCATCGTTGGGCACAAGAATGTAAGGGAAGCAATGATATGCATTTTTCAAATGTCCGCGGATCGATACGTGCGCGAGCGCGCGCGCGCCTTTGCAGTGTGAAAGAACAAGTTGTATATATAAAAAAAAAAAGATCATAGATCATAGAATAAATCTCTTTAATCGCTCGTACGGTAAATGTGTACACGTTTTTTATTTATGCAACGCGCAAACGGGCGAGAATGAATGAGATTTAAATAACGCGAGCTTTCAGTTCGCGGTGCACACATGTACACATACGTCTCTCTCTCTCTCTCTCTCTCTTTTCACCGTAGTTATTATATGGTATAATCTTTAACTGCCGCGCGGCGCGCGATGAGCGGCAAAAACTTCTCATTATCCCGCGCCGGGTTGAGAAGCTTCGGCGCACGTATTCAATTTGTAATTTACACGATACCAGAGCGCGCGCGAGCACACACACACACACGTACAGTGGATTACACCTGCGGCGGTAACTTCGCGCCGCGGTTAATAAAGCTTTCAGAATAGAGTGCAGAGAGCGGGAAAGCAGAGCTTTAGCTTAAACCGTAAGCTTTAATTTTGATATCCGCACAAGGTCTTTGATAATGTTACACGAGCGCGCAATCGCGCTCTTCGTCGAAGAAAACTGAATCAGCTGATCAGCCGCGGTTTTTCTCTCGAACGAGATACGTGTAATAATGTACGTCTAACGAGCTCTCTCACGTTCTCACGAACGCGCGCGAAACCGGAGTTCTCTTCGCACTCGACAACGCGGTGATTTCGAAACGGAATTTCATCGTGTCAATAAAAGACGACGGAAAGCAAATCGTAGCGATAAGACCGAGAGAGGAAAACAACGGTCCGTTAACCTTTGCGAGTTGTTCGCGGTCCCGATAGATCTCACGGCTGAATAAATGCCGGGTCGTCGAATTCAAATTTCTGAAAAAAATAAATGGAAAGTCAAGTAGAAAGTCAAGAAACATTCACGAACTTAATTTTAATTAGTATAGCCATTAAAGGCGCGGAAATGGATATGAAATCGTCGCGATAGAAGGAAACCAGTTCGACGTTAACCTTCCCCCGTTCCGGCTATTGCGACTAATGAATTCAGCGGAATGAACAGACACTGCGATGATCGTTACTGTCAAATACATTATTTTTTAAATAACCGGAAAGTCAAGGGGAAGAAAAAATAACAGGAAGAGATCGAAAAATAACAAGAGTAGAACACTTGACTTAATTTCTATTTTTTAATCAAACGTCGACAGTTTTTTTAATCAATTGTTGAGATTGGACGTGAAACGGACCCGAACAGCTTGGGAAGGTTGGGAATTCTAACGCGACTCAACGGGGCGTTCACAAATATTGATGCAAACGATCGTGAAATTCAGCCGCTAGAATCCAACGACGACGTGCGCCGGGGCACGAACGCGCAAAACCCGAGAGACGGAGGAGATAGCGTCGTCGTCGTCGTCGCGCTCGGACAGCGGCAGAGCGAAGTGAAGGTGTTGATGACGTAATGTGCAACGGCTGCAACTCGCGATTCGCGCGGTGAAGTGGAGAGTTACTCGTGACTCGCTGCGCGCACTCTTTAGAGAAAGAGAGAGAGAGGAGAAATCACGGAGGGAGAAAAAGACCGAGAGCGAGAAATACGCACAAGCGCAACAACACACGGCGTGCAACAGCACACGCTGCGCTCTGCGCGCCGTCGCTTGGCGAGCGACCGTCAAGGACGTTTGCGCTCAGTTTGCTGCGCGCCGAGAGAAAGAAAATTGTTTCTCTGAGCGGGACGAGGAAGGAACGGAGATACAGAACGGGCCCGAGAGTGAATGCGCGTGTGTGACAGAGAGAGAGAAAGAGAAACGTGAGAGGGAAGCGGGGCAGATCTCCGTGAAAAGGAGAAAGAAAGGGAGAGAGAGGGAACGAGATGAAGATAGACGCGGATCGTATAGAAGAGAAAGAGTACGGAGGAACTTCGAATGTGTGTGTGCACGTACGTGTTGCTCTTTCTCGCGAGGGATCGACGAATTCGAACCTCTCGATCCCCGGCCTCGAGCGGCCTTGAACATGTCGTCAGCGACTTTTGCCGGAGAGCAAGATCAATTTCCAGGGCGCGTTTTCCCGCGCGTGTATCAGAGTCGCGAACTGTTCGCTGTCTCTGTCCGCTCGATGTTACACACAACAATGGATCCGCGTAACGCGCGAGATAACGCACAAAGACGCGTCATTAACGCTTCATGTATCGCGAAATTTGTAACACGAGCGTTGAGTGACGCTCGGCGAACACAAACGCAACGGTCGAGCGAGATTTAATATTATTCGCCGTTCCAGTTGGCTTTTCGCTCGTCGGTTTGACCGACGGCGCGGCGGCCGCACATCGCAACATCGTTACATAATAATCATTATTGCATATTTATCGGAAAACTCGACGCACACTCCGATTGTGTTCGTCATTTACACAAGAGGCGCAAGCGATAATTTCTGCACTGTGAAAGATTGAGAACAAAAATATCGCAGGAACGATTCTTCGTCGAAACAAAAAACAAAATTACACTCGAGTCAAAATTTTGCTATTTTTGTCCCCTCTTTTTCTCAAGACGAGACGCGCATTTTCTTAAAACTACACGACCCGAGACGGCGTTTCAGCAGCCCACTTTTACTCCGTTAGAAGAGTCCGGCCGTCCGTCGTATCAAGGCCATCGTGTTTAGCGATCAAAGCCCCGAGATCACGGGGCTGTGTCTCTGATTACGAGGGAGGGGGAGAGAGAGAGAGAAAAAAAAACCCTCTCGCGGATCCCTCTCATCGGATCTCAATTGCAACGCGCGTAGTAGCCGCATTGATCTTCCCGTCTGTCGCTCGCCTGATATGATTTTCTGCGCGCGAGGTTTCCGGACCATTTACTTTTTGCGTCTCGTCGCGTTATCTCAAAAACCATTCAGCGTATTATTTTTGTTTTTTTTTAATTTATCGCCGAATCGATATATTCAACGACGTGACAAAAAGCCTTCGCACTACGATCGATAATCGATGATTTGTGTGTTTGCGCGAGATTTTTTTTTGTTTTCGAGATTTTTTTGTTTTTGTTTTCGAGAGAGACGAAAGTTTCTATACTTACGTAAAAACATTCGCGAAAGTGTCTATAGTTCGCGAAACATTTGTCCCTCGCGAGAAGTTACAACTTCGCGAACTTCCTTAACCGAAGGGTTAAAGACTTCGACTATTATTTTTATCCACTACGAGCGGCGCTCGCGCGCCAACGATTTTATTCGAGAAAATCCACGGCGTATATTAAAAAAGACTCGAAGTCTGTGGAACAGCCTGTATATCCACTGCCATGGATAAAGCCGTTCGATAAAAGCGCGGAGGAATGGGAAAGACGAGGTTGTGATAGTCGCTCGCATAGGTCAATCGGTTACGAGTATGCCGCGACGTGATCGATGCCGCGTGCTTTTCTGGGGAAAACCGACTGCGAGATTCGTGCGAATAAAAAAAAAAACAAGAATACATACATACGATAATAACAATAATATCGATTCTCTTTGCAGAGTCTGAAGAAACGGCGATTTCGCAATCGCAACTCGGGCGATTTGCACAAAATCATGCACAATCGGCGAAAATCGCGCTGAAATATAATGTCGACACGATACCGTTGTCGCCGCGGCCGTGCGTGCTCACGTTGTGTACTCGCAATTACGTTTCGCAAGCCGAGAGCGCGGCACATTGTGCGCGCGGAGAGAGACCGGTGGAGATCGCGGAGTTTGCGACATCGAGCACCGCTCGTAGCGGTCCCCTGATCTCGCGTCGCGGGAAAACACACACACGGGGGGGTAAAAATGCGAGAGACGCGGATATACATATATTTGTTCGTCCGATCGACGAGCGCGCGGAAACACAATCGACTTGGTCGCGGAAAAAAAGAAAGAAGAGTTGTGCATAATTCACAACAGCCGGGTGCTACTTCTCGCCGCCGTTGTACTACGAGGCGCACGGTCGTCAAGCTTAAATCAATGACCCGGCCGACTTGATCGAGCGTTTCATCGTCCTCAGGATTTATATCGCTCTCGGTAACTACCCCGTGTCGTCGTAGTAACTTAATACGCGGTCTCTGGCGTTTTATACTCTCCTCGTCGTGAGTTGCGTTCACTTCGAGCGGGGAGTTTCGCGAACATTCGGCCGACGAATCCGTCGCCCCTTTTTCGTCGGAGAAATTTTTAATTCTCTAATTTTTCTTCGCTGACGGTGGCTGAGTCGTTCGTAGCTCAGAGAGATATTTGTTAAGTTACAATCATAATTAAAAATATATATATTGAAATAATAATAAAATATTAAATTGCACACTGAAATTTATTAATACAATTACATTAAATTATTAATATATATTAAAAAATATATATATATTTTTATTATATACCACACGGAGTGACATTTCGATTTGTTCAATACGAAAGAAGTTTCCAAGAGAACTAAACACCTTGACACCCACTTCCTTCCCCGATTTTGATTACTAAATATATCAAGTGAAATCAATTTCAATAACGTTCACACTAAAACTATTTCGCACATGTAACCTGCGGTTTCTTGCGTAAGATAATTCTGTAAATCGCGAACGCGCGTTACGGTAGGTGAGACAATGTTGCACAACCGCGTTAGCGGGAATGCAATCGATGATAAGCGAGTGCGTGTATTTCGCTTATTACGTTCAGATCGGCTGCCACTTTCATGCGGATAGTCACCGAGTGTGTGTGTTGGAATATCAAGGAAGACAAACAAAATTTTGATTTTCAACACAAAACAATGTGCAGAACGCACATGTGTGTCCGCATTGTTGTTGTAACAACAAACACGAACTATATAAAAATTCAATTTCATAAAAAAATTGTTTAGAAATTTATTTATACCCTTCCTATATTTATTACCCAATTGCTGCTTCTAAAAATACATTTTTTTTCCTCCCTCGAGATTGAAGTACTTCAAACAGCGTACGTTATTCTATACAGGACTCTTACAGTTTCCACTTCATTATGGTTACCCGGGAAACGAGGACTATGGTCTTTTGCCGGAAGGTCGCTCGTAATCGATTAAATATGTATCGTCCGAGTTTCACGAGGTCTCGGAATATTCAAATTTCCGAGACACAGATACGAGACACCCGTGGAGAAAATATATAAAATACGGCTTTTAAGTTGGAACGTATTAATAACTTTGTTGAGAGCTTGTACAATTTTACGTGCAATCAAGATATAGAAAGAGAGAGAGAAAAGAGAGAGATAAGAGAATCTCGAGTTTTCTGCGCGCGATACGGCAACAATTTTACGAAGGTTGAAAGCGAGCCAGAAGGCGCGCGCGCGCGCGCGCGAACACCACTTTACTTCCCTTATCGCGCGCTTTTAACAAAGATCTGTCCCGCCCGTCGCCGCGTTATCCTACCGCAAGCCGGAGCTGAATAAAACAAGAACGCCGCAATCGCTTTAAATTGGCCGGACAACGGCGCAGCGAATGTTATTTGCGCTTTGATTAATCACGGAAAGTTACGCGCCCCGCCCGAACGATAAATTCCCGCGACAAATTTAGAAATTAAGTGACTGATTTAAATATACAATGTTGCCAAGGATGAGACATAGGACGACTATCTATTTAAGAGAATATTAAGAGAATGAGATATTCAAGGACTCGGTTGAACGAATTCCGCGACACAAACTCGAATCTCCGACGAATTAAATCGCACGCGTTTCAAGAAATGACGCAAAAAAAAATGAAAGATTTAACTCGGAAGCGAAAGGTATAAATTTTTTTTTTCTTCTTGGCGAAGCCTCGCCGCGATCGATTTTTCCGTCGATAGCGCGGTGTGCGGGTCCCGATACGAGCACCTGTTGCTGATACAAATCGCAACTTTTCCGTGTAAGCGCTCGTGCGACAACAACACACACACAGAGAGAGAGAAACTAGTCGCTCCGCGCGGATCATTGACGAACGATATGTTTTTTTCTCAGCGCGCGATTATCTCGCTGTGTTACCCTCGTGAAATACACACGCGACCTTATGCACATTGCGCGTTGATTAGGTATTTTTTTTTGCAACGTTTCCGTAGACTCGACGCGATACACTTGTGCACCGGATTTCTCGATTTTTTTTCACTTCATATCGCCGCTTTCTTCCGCACATTTGATGTGCGCTTTTTTTTATCGCGACGGTGTATTAATAAACTGTGTGAGAAATGCATTTTTCTCAAAGTGCGAGTTCGTCACCTAGTTCCGCAAAAACTCGCGATAACGCAAATAAATTTGCAATTTAATCACAGCAACACAAGTCGCTAAGAATTAAATTTCATTAGATTAATCTCAACCTGAACGGCGATTACAACGTCTTGCCATTGTTTTTGTACGAAATAAAAATGTTTTCTCTTTTTGTTCCACTACTTATCTCGTAAAAACACCGCTTTGAAATTACACTTTTGTATGTATCGCGGAATTTTTCCTGTGTGACTCGTAGCGATTAAAGAACATAAAAAACATCCTCGTTAAAAAACCGCTGTGACCGATAATGCTATTAGACACTAACAGGAAGACAGAAGCCGGCGGGAAAACTTCCTCAACTGATTACGAAGCGAAGTGCGAGGGATAAGAGAAGTTTAAGGTTAATACACACCGATGTTTCCATTATTATTAGTTTTAAACTAACGCACCGTGATCTCTAATATATTATTTACCTTTGCTATTTATTATTTTTATTCGTTTAATTTTATTTGTTTGAATTTTTTTCCGCCTCTCTCTTTCTCTCTCAATAAAATCGGTTTTCTTTATATAAAGAACGCGCCAACAATAAACGTCAATGTAAGTTTGTGCGAACACAATATTACGGCGTGTGAGAACGCAGCGGGAGTCGGATAAATTAATCTCTTTT
>QVNV01021857.1:0-24035 GCA_014825455.1 Pseudomyrmex pallidus | reverse complement strand
TTAAGAAATAGATGTAAAAACATTGATCTTTTATAAAATATTTGTAGTTGTTTGCAAAATTAATTTCCAAATGCTATTTCGGCAAAACAATAACGATATGACGAATCATCTTAGCAGTATATTTGCAAAATTAATTTCAAAAAAAAATTGTCCAATAATTGAGAAAAAACTTTCAGCTATGCGATGCTCTAAACATGTAAAAATATAATTGCACATGAAAAAATCAGAATAATTCATGTATATGCTTGTGAAGAAATGCCCAACAACCCAACAGGCACATTGTGGAAATATTGCACAAAAATGGCATCATAAAATGACGAAAAAAACTTTGACAATGATTATGCACAACGATTCTTTTCTAATTTTTGACAAATATTATTTACAAAATTTTACTTTAACAAAACTGTTGCGTTATGGCAAATCATCTCAGTGCAAATCATTGCAAAATCGTCGTCATTCATGATGCCATTTTTGTGCAATATTTTCACAATGTGCCTGTTGGGGTACCACTTACCCTCGTATCAAAAATATAAATATTGCCATCGTAACATCCCGCGAACAGCAATTGTTCGTGCAGCCGCATACACACAATGCCGACGCCGGCTTTGTATTGAATTGTCTGGTCGCCAGTCTGCAATTGTATAAAAAAAAAAAAAAAAAAAAAAAAAAAAAAAAAAAAAAAAAAAAAAAAAAAAAAAAAAAAGAGAAACGCAACAAAAGGTAAGTGATCATTTACTCACCGTGAAATCGAAAACGTTTATCGACGTGCTGCTTGTACCACAATAGATTAAGCCCTGATGGCGCATCAGACTGTAAACCGTGTGATTTTTCTGACTGCTGATCGTGCGAAGAAATAAGCCGGTCTGCGCGTCCCGTATGGTTATAGGTTGACTTCGGGATGCCACGATGAGAATTCTTCGCGGGCCCTCGTTCGTCGCTTTGAGCGCGAGCACGGACATTTCCGAAAACTGTATACTGTTTCCTTTGACGCAACCGGTCTGCAAACAAATATATGTCACGCGTTAGCTTTTCGTGGACGGATTTCAAAAATGATCTGTTAGTTGAACAGACTGGGTCTGTGAGACTCGCGCGACTTTAAAATCGCGCATCTCCGCAATCGATTTTTTTCAATTTTTTTTTTTTTTTTTTTTTTTTTTTTTTTTTTTTTTTTTTTTTTTTTTTTATTGAAAGTTAGAACAATTCTGCGTTAAAAAAAATTAAAACAATCTCTAGCTTCAAAGATATAAGGTTTTTTTTAAAAACAATTTTTACTAGAGACGCGCAATTTTTGAGTGGATCTGGAAGACTCATGTCGGTCCGCGAAGGGGGTTATTATATAGATATTAACAAAAATTTTACGAGCAAATAAAATATATGATAAATCAATTAAGTTTGGGAGGAATTCCTCAAGTTCAATTATTAAAAACCGTTAAATATGCTTAAATAATCGGGCGTGGTTGAAGGATGTTATGCACAATGGTAAGATCGATAGTATTTTGAACAAACGTTTCGACTGATTTACTTCAAGTCCTCTTCGTTGTTCTATATAATTAAAAATATAATTTGGCGCTTACAATTGTTAAATTTTTGTTAATATCTATATATAACCCTTCGCGGATCGACATGAGTCTTCCAAATCCTCTCAAAAATTGCGCGTCTCTAGTAAAAATTGTTTTTTAAAAAAAAAAACCTTATATCTTTGAAGCTACTAGAGATTGTTTTAATTTTTTTTTAACGCAGAATTGTTCTAACTTTCAATTAAAAAAAAATATATGATTTTTTGCACGATATACTTTTAAATTATTAAAACCCCATCGTCGCGAAGATCGTGAACGAAACAACTCACTTTGATATTGAAACGGGAAACATGTCCGGACTTGGTTCCAATAAAAATCAATCCCCATGCTTCGTCCATGCACTGAATGGGACTGTTTATCTGCACCGAATTCTTCACCAATTCACCGGTCTGAAAAATATGAAAATAAAAATTATTTTTTTCTGTCGAATAAAAACAAGTGAGCCGGAATCAGCCGACGTCGTCGTACCATGATGTTGTAGCAGCGCAGATTGCCATCCAAGGAACCAGAATAAACGAATTTCTGTTTGTTCGTGGCATCGGTGTTGATGTGGAGACACGTAACCGCAGATTTATGGCCCTTGTAGATGTTCAATATCCTGTCGGACGTTCGGCTGTACCTGTATATTTTGCCGTCTTCGCTCGCTGCTAAAAAAGAATTTTCAAAAACCTAGAAGAAAAAAAAAAAGAAACAGATGTCAGATATCTAACAAACGCGGTACGTACTGATTGCTTCAATATTTTTTCGACGAGATTACCTTGATATCCAGAATAGGGCCGGTGTGATCGGTATATTGTATTCTCATTGGCTCACGCTGATCGTCGCTCACCGCTGCTTGTGAAGTTGGTTCCTGAACGAGATTAATATCGCTATTTTTCTTAATAAACTTTTCCTCCAAAATCTCAAGTTCGGTCATGTCTTTGTCACAGGACGCGCTCCGGGAAGAATCGTCTTCCGAGATCAAAGCGGGATGATGATCACCGTACAATGCGGCGCGTTGCGCGGGTAATTTGTAAGAATCAGACGAATAAGAATTAACGTGAATTATTCCGTACTTTTCGAGAAGTTTCGAACTGACGTTCGGTCTCAAAAACGTGTATTTGCAGTCGATCACTTTCACTTTGCAGTTCATCATTTGCCACTCGGTGTGCTTCCTCTTTCTACGCGAGGTCTTGCTCTTGGACTCCGAGCTCTCGGTAGAACCCGTTCTGGTGAGCTTGACGTTCTCGCTGATATGTCTGTGGCTTCTACGAGTCGGCGCCGACGTGACGTGTCTTCGACGAAGCTTTTTACTCGTTTCCTCGCTTTTTTCGGTCTCCTTGAGCGAAGTCGATTCTAAATTAGATTTCGGTTCGACGAGCGCATCAGTGGACTCGTCTGTCTCTTTCTCGCTAGTTCGATCAGCTGGAACAATATCACCGCTGTTTTCTGAAACAATCTTCTCGGGCGATGCGCGATTGTTGATGTCGGATAAGTCGATCCTTTCCTCTTGCTCGGTTGCGATTTCCGTAATTCGATCGTCACGTTTCGTGACGATCGCGTCGTTCGACGACTGTTCGGATTCGGCATCCGATTTCTTCTGCTCCTCCGTCTTTTCTGTGACATCATCCGTGTTGTGCGAGTGTTCTGCGACGCGCGCTGCGTCCGTCGTTGTTATCTTCTCGCTGGATTCGACACTGTCGGTGGAACTGGTTTCCTTCTCAGGTTCCGAATAATCGAGCTGTGCGGTTGATTGCACCGCGGAAGGCGCATCTTTCGCACCGCTTTCGTGGATTGTCTCCTTTTCTTGTAACGCGCTCCCGTTGGTCTCCTCGACGGCGGGACTTGGGTCTTTCGCTGGATCTTCATCATCATTTTTATCTCTGTCTTCCTCGATCAAATCTGTCTTTTTCGTCTCCTCGCTATTGTCGTTCTCCGCCGACTTATCAGTCTTAGTCTCCGATATAATCTCTGATTGTTTATTAATATCTTCCACATTCTCGGCGCTCACCGGTAGCGCGCTCGAAGACGTAGAGTCAACACCGGTCTCCGTTTCCTTGAATTTCTGCAACAATCTTACGCTGAAATCGTCGTCTATTAGTGTTTTGGGTACAGATACTTTAATATCCGGAATTTTATTACGATCTTTGGAACGATCATCGCGCATCGACATTGAGCCTGATCGCGTTCTCGAGTTCTCGATCGACTCAACGACGTTGTTGTCTGTGGAATGTTTTTCTATTAAAGTGTCTTCCGGTGTCACGCTGCTGTCAGGCTCCATATTACGTTCGTCTTGGAAGGTGACTCTGTTCTGGCTCACGGATCTGAAAACATAATCCGAGCTACTGTTAGCATCGTTATTATCCTGCGGCGCAACCTCACCGACGTTATCTTTCTCCGTAGACGGCCAATCCGAATTAGCGTTCGCTTCGGCGTCGATGCAAAACTGATGACCCGGCTGCAACACAGAAGAGACGTTAGATGTTGAGATTTCATTGGGAGCGCGTGCGGCTTCCTGCGGCTGAGGAGGAGGAGGAGGCGACGGATCCTCTTGCGGATTCTCCGGCGCTTTGTCCGTCCGTGCGACGTTCGTCGCGTCGTCCACGTTCTTCGCCCGGTCCTTCGCGTCAACGTCCCTCTTCTTGTTGCTGAGCGAGTCGAGCAAATCTCGCTTTTGCTGCAACTTTCTTATGTACAGACTCGACAGAGGCAGTTCCTCCTCCTCCTCGGTCAGGCTGTTGACCGAGTTAAGAAAGTTGTCAAGTTGCTTCTTCTTCTTCTTGCGCATCATCGCCTTCATCTTTCGCGCCTTGGCCATTTCCTTCTTGAGCGATTCGTCCAGCAGGACGAGGGGCGATATCGTCTTCCGATTCTCGTTCGTCTCCGACACGGTGTTCTGTACCATCGAGTCCCACGTGCTGTCGTCGGAATATATGGGTTCCGGCGTGCTGTGCACCTGTCGGCTCGACGGCCGCGAGCTCGTCTTCGCGCACTCGCTCGGCGTTCGAGTCTCGCTTCTCTTGTCGACGTCGCTTCTCTTGTCGACGTCCGCATGTTCGGTCTCTCTCTCGACCGAATTCTGTCGATCCGAACGATTGTCCGTGTTTGTTTTGTCCGTGTTTTTGCTCACCGCGCACGTCGAGGGCTTGTCGACGTCGTCGGTCTTCGCCGCGGCTTCCTGCGGCTTTCGCGCGTCGCGATCTAAAACAGAACTCGATTCAGACTCTCGATTATTATTTTTGGATTTGTCTACCGTCGGATCGTCAACCGCTTTCTTTGCATGCGATGAAGAAGTCACGGCGAAGACTCGCCGTTCCGTTTTCGCGTCAATTTTCTCCTTCTCCTTGACTCCTCCTTCGTCGTCATTCTCGTCGTCGTTGTCATCGTCTTCCCTGCGTCCTCTGCCGCTGTTAAGCTCCAATCGCGGTTTCTTCTTCCACTTGATCACGGGCATTTTCGACTTGTGCGTGAAGTTGACGATTTCGTCTTCGTCAGAACTGTGAGATTTCTCAGAGAACTTTCGTTTTCTCTGCTTGCTAGACGATCGTCTTGATAAAGACGTCGTCGACGGGTGTTTATCTTGTTTGGCACGGCTTGTTGTCTCGGCGTTCGGGGATAATTGCGTTATTGGGCGCGCTGGCGACGTTCCAGACTGGACAGTCGTCGCATTATTATTATTATTATTATTATTTTCTCTCGTGACCGGTGTGACAGATGCCGCGGTGTTGTTTGCCACGGAATGCGACGCATCATTAACTCCCATCGTTAACGCGTTCTTGCCGTGAAGCAATTCGTGCAACTTGAGCTTCTCAAGCATCAGATTGTGCATCTTCATGTCGATCTCCAGCATCCTCGCCATTATCGTTTCTCTCACGTTTGCGCCGGACGTTTTCGATTTTCTCATCATGTCTTTGAGCTTTCTCATCAGACTGTCCTCGCTCGTTTTTCCCGATCTATTCTTCATCGACAACTTGTCCTTCAATCTGTGAAGCGCTGAATCGGCGGCGCGCTTGTGTCTCTCCTCGCGCTGCTCCTTCGAGCCGCATTTTTTCTCGTACCTACCCACAACTTTCTTCTTTTGCAGCAAACTCTCGACCTCCTTCATCTTCGTAATTTCCACAACCGGTTTGCGTTGCAAATTAAAAAGTTTGTTTTCCGCGACAACGTTGACCGCCGCCGTTGACAACGTTGACGGTGTGGATTCGCTCGCGGGTGTGTTTACACTCGTTTTCTTCTTACGCGCGCGCGTATCGTCGATCTTGTCTCTGTTTCCCGTCGATGACACCATGTTTATGTTTACGAAATCCGTGTTATTGTGAGTCTCTTGTGCGTCTGTGTTTGTTTCGCTCACATGCCACGCCGGTAGCGCCGACGTTTGGTAATTCGGCGCTACGTCCTCCTCCTCCTCCTCCTCTTCTTCCTCCTCCTCCTCCTCTCCTCCGCTCGTTCCCACTTTTTCGAATATTTCGAGTGCCGCTCTCTCGGCCGACAGGTTGTCGCGCAGCGGCGATCGCGGGAAGTCGTTGGTTGCAACCTCCTTCAGGGCGGCCTTGGTCGGAATGACGGACGACGTCCTCGTCTCCTCGGCTCCGGCCGGCGAATGACCCGCCGGCGCTCCGATCATTAAATCGTTATCGGCCGGTTTCAGATTATAACGCTCGGTCTTTCTCACCTCGTCGGGCGATAACATTCCTCCGCATGACGTAATCGTCGTCATTTCAGGCGGTATAACCGCAGGCACGAGGCCGTACTGAGAGGGGCTCGGCGGATGCACCGGATAGGACGCGTCGTCCTTGTTGTCGAACTCGGTCGCGCTCGGCAGACGCTCGTCCAGGTAGAACATGTTGTCGAGCTGCGCGTCGGAATCGAAGTCCGGCAGCTTGTCGCACGTTTTCTCGGAAGACGCGTCCGTCTCGAGATACATGGGATTGTTGAGATGATCCGCGCTCTGAGTCTCGGTCAGTCTCATATTGTCGTCCGAAACGGCGGCGGTGTCCAAAGCGTCGGACAAACTCGGATCGGTCGCGGTCTTGAGTTTGCTCTTGAGATTTTTTATCCCGTTCGTCGCGTCCGGAATCAATTCCTCGTCGTTCTCGACGTCGTTGGCAAACATCGACGTGGTCGACAAACATTCCTTGATCGCGAGCTGCTTCTCCGTCTCGCTGCTGTTTGCGTCGTTGTTCTCCTCGTCGTGCAACGACGACGCGGCGGCGGCGACGGCGGCAACCGCCCCGACGACTATCTCGCTCGGGGATTTTATCGCTGACTCCTCCACGCCGCACTCGTCAGCATCCGTCAGAGCGTCGGATTTCTCGATTGCCGTCGCGCAATCCTTATCTGGGACGAGTAACGTGTCGCCGAAACCGATATTAAAATTCTCGCCTGTCCCGATGTCAACGTCTTCGGTGTAATCCGTCGGCATCTCGTCGTAATTCTCGCGCGGTCGTTCGAGTTTCATCATCGTGGAGTTTACGGTCTGGGTGACGATCGAATTTATGCTGTTGTCGTGCAAAAACAGTTTGCTCTTGTCGGCGTCGATCTCGTTCAGACTGAAATTGAAGAGACCGGATTGCTCGAAATCCATGACGGGTTCCTGGAGAAAGCCCTTGAACGGATTGCTCGCCAAACTCTCCGGCGACGAGACCTCCGCGTTCTCCGCGCTCGTCGCACCCTGATGATGCTCCTGAGAATTTTCGTTGGAATTTATCGACATCTTGATTGCTTTCTTCAGCAACGAATTGGTCTCGTTTTTGCTCGCGGGCAACTTGCACGTCGTCGCGTCCTTGGAAACAATCGGTGATTTCGCATTCTCGATCTCCTTGTTGTTGATATTGCTCGTAGCGGAAGCGCTTGTCAGCTCGCGGTTCTCCTTGTTCTGAGAATCGATATCGCGCGTCGATCGAGGAAGAAGCGGCGGCGGCGGCGGCGGCGGCGGCGGCGGCGTCGTCGTCGTCGTCGCGTTTTTATTTTCCGTTGCGTCTGTTTGACTGTTCGAATTTTCGATCTGACTCGACGGGATGAAGTTTCTCCTCTTTAGTTTTCGAGGATATTTCTGCGTAGGTTTTTTCACGTTGGATTCCGTCGCCGTCGTCGGAAACGACGCGTCGTCTTTCCGAGTTTCCCCGTCGGCGACCTCGCCGCCACTTGCCGCGCGTTGACTCGCGTTGATTCCCGCGCGCGTCGTTTTCTCCTCCCGCATCGCCGTCTCGGCAACAAACGCCGTTTGCTCGCGCGCGTCACTATTTTCGATATTACCTGCATCGTCGTTGCTTTGTCCGGTCGAATTCTTTTCCTCTTTGTTCGTTTCCGATCGTTCTTCCAACTTATCCTCCGAATTGCGCGATAATTCGCGATCATCAATATTGTCGATATTTTTTTCCAAACAATTTGTTGACAGTTCGTTTATCGCAACGTCGCTATCGACGTTACTCGCCATCGCTTCGACCTTATCAACATTATCGTCGACATTGTTGCTCGTATTATTGACGCGATTATTATCGCGATTAACATTATCGATTTCTTTTTCTTCGCCGAGCGTTTTTTTCTTCGTATCTTCCGTCCTTGTCTTCGCGTCTTCTCCCGTTGTTTCCGTTGTTGCTTTCGACGGGGGGGGAGGATTAACATCCGTCGAGACGACGGGATTAGTCGACGCGCACTTCGACGCGGTCTTCTTTCTCCCCTTCTTGACAGGCGATAATCTTTTCAGTCTCAACTCTTTGCTCCCCTCCGACCGTATGTTGACGAATTTTTTGCTAGCATCGACCGGACTTTTCGATTTTTTCGTCGTTGGAGCGGCTTTCGTCGTCGTTTCTGGGGAGGTTCGTTTTGACGGAACGTCGCGTTGCGTTGAAATTTTCGTCGTCGTCTTCGCCGCGTCCGACAACTGGCTCGTTTCCGCGTTCGGATTCTCACTCGTCTCATTTTTCACGCTTCTCTTCTTGCTCTGCTCGCTTATGCGACGTCGTATCGTGCGCTCGTAGTACGTCTTCAGGTCGATCTTCTTGCTCGATTTTTGACTCGCCGCGTCCGCCGCGTCCGACGCGTCTGCCGCGTCCGACGCGTCCGCCACCGTCGACGGAGCTTCCGCGCTCGATACGTCAGCGGTGGATAGTGAGATAGTCGGTTGGCATTTTTTGTTGTTATCGTCCTCCGCGTTGATAGCGGCCGTGGGCGACGACTCGCTCGTCGTCGGCGCTTCTCGCTCGTGTTTCTCGTCGCGACGCGCGTCGGGCGCGCGTGCTTCGGGTAATAATGATAATAATTTTGCCGTCGTCGCGTTTTTAGCGTTATCCCGCGCGTTGTCGGCCACGTCGTCGGGATTCCGACCGACGGGATTGGCGATCGACGTCGACGTCGACGGCGGCGCGATCTTATTACTGTCGTCGGAAACCACCGGCGTTGGTGGTGCGGGACAAGATAATCTGTCCAGATTCGTCGCAAGATTCGCCGCGCTTATCGTGTCCCGCGGCACGCTGGTGAACACGTTCGGACGAATCTTGCCGCTTTCATTTCTGTAACTCGTCTCTGGCATTTGTTTAAGCTGCGCCTTCGTCTTTGTCGTCGGCGAGGCTGGCGTCGTCTGCAATCGTCTATCTTCGGCTACGAGCAATTGTACGGTATTTATAGTAACCGCTGGATTCTCACGTTGCGTGGCGGGGGAGTCAAATCGGGAGTTGCGGGACAACAAACACGTCGTCGTCGTTGCTCGATTGTTATCCGGTATTATCGCGTTGCCAGCGACCGCCGCCGCGATGTTCGCGAACGCCGCCTCGATGTTCTCGTCCTGACCGATGTCAACCTCCTCCTTGATCATCACCTGCTGAGGAGCGATCTGATCGTCCATCTCCTTCTTGATCTCGTCTGCGGTGAGCAACCGCGTCGGCAATTCTTCCTCCGCGTCGCTGTCCTCGTCCGAGCCCGATGAGGTGGTGAAGGTGGTGCTTCTCGTTTTCTTGGTCTTCTTTTTCTTGTGACGCAATCTCTTATCCCGTTTGTGTTTGCCGTTCTTCTTTCGCGATCTCTTCGCTCTTCTCTTGCGCTCCTGCTCGATCTCGGCGTTTATCTCGTCTCTCATCTGCTCGTTCAGCGACCTCTTTTTCGCGACCTTCTCCTTCTCCTTTATAACCCGCAACAATTTCGCAACGTTCGTATTATTATTGTCGTTGCTCTTCCCGCTTTCACTGCTGCTGTCGCTGCTGCTGTCGCTGCTGCTGCTCCCGCTGTTGTTGTCGCCGCCGCCGCCGCGATCATTTTCTAATGATTCTCTCGCAATTTGCCTTCTCTCGTCGCTGTGACGTCTCGGCTGCGTCTGTTTGTCTCGTTCCAAGGAACGGCTCTGTCTCGCGTTGAATCTCAACGACTCGGACGAGTAGCGACGTTGAAGAGGATATTTTTTGGTCTGTTTTGACAATTGCGCGAATCTGGCAGTGTCCGTTGTCGTCGCGGTCAACGTTGTTGTCGTAGGTAATGTCGTTATTGTCGACGTTGTGGTAGTCGTCGCGACTGGAGACGACGGCGGATTGGCCTGAGTCCCGTATTTCGCCAGCCACTCCTCCCTCGTGAGATTTCTGTAGCGCGGTTCCTCCCGCTCCTTCCTCTTCCATCTGTCGCAACCCTCGAGCCAGCGTATGCAGTTTTCCGTGTTGCGCGTCAAATTCTGCTCGAAAATGTTGTCCTGGGCCCGAACGAAGGTCGTACCGTCGTCGGACGTGCTGCAGCGCGCGCGTTTCTTCTTTCCCTTGGGCTGCTGCTGATACTTCTTGGTCACTTCTGAAAATATATCGTCGACGTCGTGCTGCAGACTCAGCAAATTGTTGCAAATGGAATCGGATGAGGACGCGACGACGCTCGACGTGTCAATTTGTTGCGGATTAACGTTGTTGTTATTATTGTTATTATTATTTCTAACAACGACATCTTGAATTCGCGCGGCCGCGACATCAGTTCTCGTCGTCGTCGAGGTGGTAACTTCGTTACTTTTAATAGCGTGCGTTCGCGCGCCAGACGAATTGGGAGGCGTGTCGATTCGCAAATCAGACGAGTTATTAGTTTTACAATTGCGCGGCTTCGCGCCCCTATTGGCGGCATATCTGGTTTTCGCGTCGCTCTTAATTCTCATCGCGCATTCCTGACCGACATCGTTGACCGACAGCGCTGTTCTATTTACAGCGTGTTCCGCGACACGCGCCGGGGGATTACAGACATAATTCGCGGCGTCCGAATGACCGCCGCTCCCAGTGGCCGCGGGCTCCGCTTGAAAGTCCGCGTGTTGCGTGTTCATTTGCAACACCTCGTTCAGATGCTGTATGAACTCCGCGGGCAAATCCGTAACGGACACGACGGCGTCGGTGTCAAGCATCGCGTTCAGATGCTTGATGAACTCCTGCCGATCGTACATCTTCATCTTCTCGTCCTGCTCGTGCCTCTTCTCCAACGACAACGTGGACTTCTTCTCTTTGACTAGACGCTTCATCACGACATTGAACTTTCTGAGACTAGTATTGTTCACCAGGTTGTAGATCTCGTTCGTGCTCATCTTCAACAATCGGTTTATGACTTTGTTCTTCCAAGCTACGTCCGAGATCGCGCTTTTGTTGCTCTCGTCTTGATCCGCCAGCAACCGGCTCTTCAATGACGAAACGACGCTGCTCGCGGTTACGCCTGCAGGTGGTTTTTCCAACGCGTAAGCGTTTTCTTGCTGCTTCTTCTTGCGTAGCGACGCGACATTTGGACTCAATTTGCTCGCGTCCGGTTTGTTTTCCGATTTCCTGGAATTTCTGTTCGATTCCTTGTTTTGCCTCGTATTTTCCGAATTTCGGGAGTCACTTGCCGAGGGTCTCGCCTGCGCTCTCTTCGATTCCACGGACTGTATCGAACTCTTCTTGTTACTACTCGCCGTCTCGTTCACGCTCTCCTGTTGACGCGTGTTGACCGTAGAACGTACAAGTTTTTTTGACGTATTATTTAAGTTAAACACTACTTTAGGTCGATGGTCGTCGGGTATCAGCGACGTGTCTTTGGCTCTCTCAGTCGCATCCAACGTCGTAGTTTCTATCGACGGCAAATGCTTCGATGGTGTTTTTTCTTCAGGTACCTTTGTTTCGTCTAACGTTTTTCTCTTGAGCTTCTTGGACTTGGTCTTCGGTTTTTCCGGGGGCAATTCTATGGTCTCTATGTTACTAATAATATTGACGGGACTGTTCTCGATAAGAGAGCTGGATTCCGACCGTTCGGGTTTGCTCGCCGTTAAAATTGTCATTTGTTCCGCGAACTTCATAGCTTCCTCCATGTCGTTGAGCCCGTCGTCTTTGACGTTGCTGCTGCAGTCCTCGGGAGGCGGGGGTGGAACAGATGGTTCCGTTAATTGTGCAAAGGGAACCACTTGCAGCTGAGGAGCCATTTGGACGTGAGGTTGCATTGCAGGTGGAATATTCGCGTTCATAGCCGGATGATTGTTCGGCATCATCGGAACGAACGAGGAAAAGTTGTTCGCGCCGACAATAGGCGACAGATAAACGTTGTTCGGACTTGCCATTTCAAAAGACATCGGAGACGCGAATCCTACGTGAACATTTAATTCCGTGTTATATGGTATCGGATTTTGATTATTAATGTTCCACGAATGATTCATGTTGTCGCAAGGCGAGGTTGTCGTTGGTCCGATCAGGTGTCTCATATTTGGCGGCGGTTCCGCAGGATTGAACAACGGTGGTAATTCAAGAGGCAGTGGCAAAGCATGCGGCTGATCCTGCTTCAGAAGTATCGGCGGCGGGGTGGTCGGATCAAAATCGGCAGGCAGTTCCAGCTCGGCGGTGTCTACGGGCGGAGACAAATTCGGTGGTCCACTTGGAAAGGAATTCTCGTGTATTTCCGGCGACTGATTGTCCAACGTAACGTCATTCAACACGGAGATGTCGACCTGCGCGGATTGCGGCAATGTGCAATCCGGCAATGGACAATCCGGCAATGGACAATCCGGCAACGCGCAATCCGGCAACGCGCAATCCGGCAACGTGCAATCCGGCAATGCGCATTCCGGCAACGTGCAATCGTCATTGCCAGACTTTTCTGGGTAACAGACACAAGAACTCGGAGCGTCGTCCTCCCGGTCCTCCGGATTCAAAGCGGGTTCCACCTGTTCGTCTTGAAAAATATTCTGATCTATCGAATTAGGTAAAAAAGAAATCTCCTGCACAGTTAACGTTTCAGATCCGCTTTGTTCTATTACGTCATCTGTTTCATGTACTTGATTTTCTTCAGATACATTCTGAAAATTGTTCTGACTAACGTCCTGACAAAAAACATTTTGAGAATGAATATCTTGAGGAATGTCCTGAGGAACGTCCTGAGGGACATCCTGAAGTATATCCTGAGGTACTTCATGAGAGACATCTTGAGAAATATTCTGCTGTTGGCTGCACTGATCTTGCACGTTGTCGGTCAAAGATTCGTCGTACTGACATTGAAGATTTAAATCTAACGACCTACTCTCGACTATGTTACTCTCTTGGTACAGCGTCGATTGCTCTAAATTACAAGAATTATCTACTGACTCGTCACACTCCCATCTGTCAATTACTTCGTACCCGGAGAAATCTTCCAAATTTCTCACTTGATCATTGGCCTCTTCCAACTGAGATACGTGCTCGTTCACATTTAATATCACGTCGTTTCCTCTGCAGTCAGCAAGCTCGTCATCAGCTTCCGCGTCTTGGTGTTGTATAATATCAGGCCTCAAATTATCAGGATTTATGTTTCTAATGTCCGTCAGATCGTTGCACGTCACATCAAAGTCGGATTGGTTGTTTCTCAAGCAATCGTCATCCAAAGAATCGGCCGCGTCCTCATCGTTCTGAACGTTATGTTCCTTGTCCTTGCTAAAAGATAACTTTTGCTTCAAACGATCAGCGGCTTCGGTTATCTTCAGCTGTCGTTCCTCCTCAGAACCGGGTAAGGGCAGCAAGGGCGTAGAATTAACGTGACTATCTTCCAGATTATCGTCCAGTATAATATCGTCGTCGAACATGTAGTTCTGAGGCGCGGGCAATCGATGAGGAGGAGGAGGAGGAGGAGGAAATCGGATATTACCGATGCCCCTTCCACGTCCATTGTGCGGCCTGAACTTTGGATTTCCGCGAAAGGGTGTATAAAACACATTATTTAATTTCCATCCCAATGGCCTGGGCTGTCCGTGTCTCGGTGGCGGCGCTACGTGTCGCAGAGGCGGATGCAGAAACCGGGATCTGAAGATGCCTTTCCCGTGCGCGCCTCTCGGGCCGAAGCCTCTCTTCCGAGGAAAGCTGTTATTGTTGTTATTGCCGTTATAACTCATCACACTCTCTGTTGAGACTCAGAGACTCGTCGTCGCGTCTTGACACGTTGAAGAAACTAAACGAAACTACCTGCTACCTGCAAACTGACACCATGCGCGATTTTTTGACTTGACGAATCGACGTCGCGCATCTCCTTCGCGAACCGCACGTTTCTCTTGTTTTTTTTTGTTTTTTTTTCTCAAGTAAAAGTTTTCATCGCGCGATTCCTCGCAAACGAGCCGGAGTATCAAAAATTTGCGCGTATCTTGGCGCGTGTCACCATATCGATCTCTTTCTCGCACACGACGAACAAACGTTTGTTCCTTCGAACGACGGGGCGTTCTAACCTTTACAGCACGTCACTCACACACTTTCCTCTCTTTTGCGGAAATGTTAAACTTAAAATATCTTCTTCAAGAAAAAAAAAATAACTCTCCCGAGAGCGATCTCCCCGTTTTCCTCCTCCCGGGGATGTTTGTTCGAAAACGATTCGAATCGCGGTTGTTTCCAGGGCGTTAAATGTCAATAAAATTCTCCGTCGTTCACTCGCACGAACTGGCACGCCGCACATACGCGCCGATACGTTCGACTCAATTCCTCCTCCGGAATGGTCGGCCTCCTCCGGAAACGAATCCGACCCCGATGCTCCTCCGATGTGACACGATGTATAAATAACGAATTAAAAACCAAAAAGCGGAAACAGTCGTTTTTTTTTTTTTAAACCTCTCTCGATGATGAGATGCACAGTCCAAATTCTGTTAACTGTAAAAAAAAAAACAAAGAAAACGTCAACACAGAGAGAATGTGTGTGTGTGTGTGTGAAAGAGAGAGAGAGAAAGAAAAAGAGAAAGAGAGAGAAATGTCAATGAGCTTTTAACCACCAGCTCTCGCACTGACACATCGCGCGAGTGTGTCGCAGCGCGTGTGTCGTCTCATTGACTTTATGCGTCGACGAACAGAGAAAGAGGAGATTATTCGCAGAAACTCACAAAACTCTCGTGCGAGACGATCGGCAAGCACGGTGTGTCGCACACGTTGCACCTCCGTGAGCTTTCTCTCTCTCGTGTTTCGTCGTTTGTTTGCTTTGAGATATTCGCAATATCTCGTTGGTTTTAAATCGCGATCAAACAGTCCTCTCTCACGGTCCTCCCCTGCTGCGCGCGTACGTACCCACACCACTCACTACTACGTTCGAGTTTTTATTATGGCGTGGGTGTGTGTGTGTGACGCGACGTGAAAAACGACGTCGGGGAAGATCGCGCGATTGAGAAGGCACTTTCGCGCGGAGAGGAGAGAGAGAGAGAAAGAGAGAGAGATCTCGCGGAGAATCGATCTTCCTTCTTATTACTACCAACACACGGGATCCTGCGGCATCCTGCTGTTCGCGTCAAAAAGCGCGAAACGCTTTCCGCGTGTGACGCAATCCCGTCTCTTCCCCTGCGTCCGTAGTTCGTACGTTATTACCGCGATTCGATTTAACACCACCGCACACGGGGGATTACGCGCACCAGACTTGACGGGGCTGCCTCGGTGCTGCTGTGTAAAATAGTGGAAAAATCGTCTCGGAGTTACGGGCCGGGACACAACGGGAACGCGCGGAACGAAGCTGTGTGTCGTATCGTCGTCGCGACACATACGCCGCATGCGCTCACACTGTGCAAATGAGGGGCACAACCAGTCACCTTAACAACGTGACGGATGTGGATAACATGCCATTATTTGCATTATAACACGCAATTGGTCGATTTTTAGCGTTTCGCGCTGTTTTTCGAAAACGCTCGTTCGAGATTCGGCCGCTCGGAACAGCTGTTTCAAAAATTTTTTGAAACGCGAATCAGCGTTTTTTTTTGTTTTTTTCATAAAACGCTAATTTGTAATAAAAATTTGATTAACAACAAATACGAGCATTTTCGATTATCAATAAAAAGATGTTTGCGGTAGTAAATCGATCGTTTGAGACAACAATTGCGTTATTAAAAATAATAAAATTATTACAAATCACTTGATGGGGAGGGAGGACTCCGGGGTTTTAATTTGCAAAAATAGAATACGCCCATAAATTATTCAGCGGAACCTTCAATTCTCTCTGCGCGTAAAACGCGCAGCTTGTCCTTTTGTTGCTTAAAATGCACGCGTGAATATCGCGTAATTATTCAAAACCACACTATATGAAAGTCAATTACGATAGTTGAATGACGCATCAATCTTCCATCAGCGAAACTCATTTATCTTTTTTTTTCCGACTTTTGTTATTAATTTCATTACGTCGACGCTTTTTTAATTGTCGACGACGCAATTTTTTCGTAAACAACAACCAATTTCACGCACCATAGATATTTTAAATTGTCCGACAAGCTTTTGTTTTGTTTTTTTTTTTAGAAAAGAAACAATACGAAAAATCCACGAAGATCATTCTCGCAGCAATCAATCACAATTTTATTGTGCAGTAAAATGTACAGTCCATTATACAAGAAAAATGTGTGTACAATTAATGCGATTAGTAGATGTCTTTGGACAAAAAGAAATTTACTGTTTTTTTTTCTTCCGACGAACAGAAGTGGGATTTTCTCTTGAACACGAACGTTTCGAAACGCCGCACACAGACCATCGATCGGCTGTATTATCGGCACAAAAAATTCAATCAAAGTTTAATTCAACGAATCGCAAGATCTCCGGTATTTTCACGTTAAAATGTTTGTTTTTTTTTGCGATAACATTCAATGTTCTGTGTGTGTGTGTGTGTGTGTGTGCGTGTGCGCGTAAAATTCGACACACGAAACTCAAATTAGAAATGAATTTTGCAGCACCTTTCGCGCGTTGAGTTGTATCAACTATTGTATATAGAATTCAATTATTGAATAAAATACATAATTGCCCTTTAACGAGCCGAACAAAGTTATACAAGAGTACACGGTTAATTATTTATACATAGAGATAAATATACATTTAGCTTTTGTAGAGCGCTTTCTGTAGAAAATAATAAATATATATATATGTATATATTATTAGTATCAATTCTCTTCGTTTCTGTGTGTATACTAATATAGAATAAAGACGATTGTGTATATATATATATATGTATATGTTTCTTACATTTTTAACTCTTAGAAACAAACAATTATAGGATCTTATTACACATCCGCGCGTCACACACGTATACATCTTTGCATAAATATTTCAAATATATGTAAATATTGTAGCGATATCTTTTACGCACACATAGATAGTTTGCAATACGAAATTTTTTTTATTCTTGTAGAAAAAATAAATCGGTGAAAAATTATATATAAGGACCGTTTATTTTTTTTGCTTCTTCCGGCCAGAAGAGAACCGAGAACGCTATTTTATTTTCTTCTTAAAAAAATAAAAAGACTTCTTTTCTTCCGCGTGTGGAAATTCTTTGTATGGATCTTGGTGTTTATAATTACTACGCATTTCGTTTACAGCTCTGTCGAAACTAAGAGAGGAAAAAAACAAAAAGAAACCTACGGTATAAAAAAAGATATTCAATACAATGCTCTCTATAAATGTCGAGAGAATAACTCTTGCAAAGTTAAATAACAATAATGTAATAGCGTTAGCAATACTAATGAAAGTATTTGATTAAGTACAACGTTTTTTTTTTGTTTGTTAAATACAATTAGTAAAAGCACTTTTGCGTATGACGATGACGGTGACAATGGATGATGACGATGATAATATAAACGAACTTTTCATATGTATATAATATATATATATAATTCATATTATATATATATTTTTGTTTAATAATATATATATATGTATAATTTTTTTTGTTTAATACATAATTATTATACTAATAATGTATAGCGATGTAGTAACATGACATACATCTCGGAATAATCTTGACTTTGGAAACATTTTTTTTTGAATGCTTAACAATTTTATATATACAATACATACACAGGCGCTTCTCCGTTCTATCTCTCGTTATAAATTAGTGAAAAAATAATGCTGCTTTCTCTCTCTCTCTCTCTCTCTCTCTCTCTCTCTCTCTCTCTCTCTCTCTCTCTCTCTCTCTTTCTCTCTCTCTCTTTCTCTCTCACTGTCTTTGCGCATTGGTAGTTATTACATCTATAGTTTCGTTGCTAACACCTACACCTTTAAATGTGTTCGTCGTTTTTTTTTACGTTCTTCAAAATGGTCAAAAATTTTCTAATTACACATTAGTGTTCGCGCCACCTCTAACAAAACTCTCATCTCGATAAGCGGTCTGTTTTTTTTTTTTTTTTTTTTTTTTTTTGCGTTATAGTTAATAGTTTAACAGATAACATCTAATACTTTGATTATTATCACTGCATGAGGATGATTCGTGTGAAAAACAAATAGCCGTTTCTTCGCTCGTAAAATCTAAATTCAACGTGTTATACAAATGGAATAAATTAATTACCTTCAAATTCACACCTCTTTTTCTCTCATCTCCAATTCAAATTCGCAATCAACTTGGGCTTTTTGCATCTCTCTTTTGGCTCTCTCATCTCAATATATATTTCAAAACTAATTGTTTTTAATTATTTTATAAATAAACAAAAAAAAAAAATAAAATAAAATAAAACACTCTGACTTTCGGAAAATAAATCTAGCGAATTTATTCTATCCCCCTTTCTATTTCTCTTCATTGTGTTTATATAAACAAATAAAAAAAAAACGAAAGAAATTCCGCGCATTGAAGTACATTTATATAAAGTGGGTATAAAAAGTAGATTGCAAATCGAGAGATTATGATTTACGGAATGACTTTTAATCCAGTAATAATAATATAAATAAAATCACACGAGTTCACGATGTGCGCATGTGGAATGTAATTAAACTGCTTCATTAGTTTCTCTGAAACTGCTTATCACTTTAATGAAAATGCGATAAAAAAAAAAAAAAAAAATCATAAATATGCATTTTAGGTAATACCTCACCGACGATTTCGTTGCGCTTC
Organism: Pseudomyrmex pallidus; assembly: GCA_014825455.1. Classification (NCBI taxonomy): domain Eukaryota; kingdom Metazoa; phylum Arthropoda; class Insecta; order Hymenoptera; family Formicidae; genus Pseudomyrmex; species Pseudomyrmex pallidus. Next base: position 5,217 of record QVNV01021857.1, on the reverse strand, counting down.
AGATATGGTTGTTCAGAGCAGGTCCGTGTGCCGAGTGAGAACCCGTGGAAAATGCGTGCACATAAAAATTTTGTGGGAAACGGTCCACGGTTTAGGAGAGATTTATGGCAATTTAAAGTTTCTTAACCGGACTACTTTTTGTTATGGTTCTTTTTGTTCGCGTTGCAGGCAGAGTCTTGTTAGAGAAGTCGCAGTCGTTGAAAGCTATTAACTGCGAGAAATAACGAAACGGACTATTGACAATTATGAATTCAAATTACATGGTAATTCAGACTGAATTACCTTGTAGCTTTGTTTACATACGCAAATTTCACTGTTCGCAAGCTATCAGCAGCTTGTAATATCTGGAGTAAAGAAATTAAAATTCTGAAACTTGTCACACTTCCTAAACCAAAGCCGTTCCACACGAAATTTTTGTAGATAAATTACTCGATATGACCCGTCCTACAACGCAATCTAAAGCGCGAACGAAATCAATAATAAGGGGGTGACCTGAAACGCATATTATTTACCGTTGCGACAATTATTTATTTGCCTCCTATCAAATCGAGCCGATGTAATTATCGAATTCGACGTTCCTCCCCCCAGAACGTGATCTCGTACACGCGTGTACGTGCACACAAGCTAACAAGCTACATCACGCGAATAACGTTCAATTTGTAAATTGTTCTCTCTCGCCCAATTATAATAATAAAATAGTTTAGTTTCTATCTTTCTTATTTTTCCTTCACACACATTGTGACAAACAAGGGTAGCTTAACAAGGCCATATAGCAGTATACTGCGGAGCGGTCCGACACGACAGTTAGTAACTCTATAACTCTCTCTCGCTACTAACGTGATTTCATAAGATAATATGCGTGTAGAAAGTTTTAGTTATTATAGAATTATACTCCGGTTGTCTGAAGTACTCGGAAAAAAAAAGTAACTCCCTCATAGGAAAGTGCTGTACAATGTATATTTTATATTAGCTGTCTCTCTTTCTCTCTGTCTCGCGACATCGACGAGAATATATGTATATATCTATTGAGAAGTACGTAACCCTAGCGCTTTATATCTATAGTTATATATATATAGTTTGATAAATTCATCTGTTTGTTTTTTTACTTTCCAATAAATTAAATCACGTTGCAACAAATAAACAACGATCTGTACATTTCTGTAATATAAAAAGTAAATCTAAGGACGGAGAAAAACAGAAAACACATTAAGGCTACAAACCGTTCGATCCTCCGCTGTGTGTGTGAATAAAATTGTGTGCCGGCCAAAAACGATATTCGCCGATTAAAAATCACGATGCGCGCAAAGTACTGACAACGGTAAAATTCGCAAACTACTCTTTTTCTTTTTTTTCTTCGTTCAAAAAAAAAAAAAAACTTTCTTTTAAGAGTCAGCAGCATCCAAAATTCACGATGAATCGAAGCATCTCCTCGAATGAAAACACACAGCCTTCTTATTTGTATCTCGGACTGTCCGGAGGAGTCGATTGCGTGGTAGCTCTCTGTTTTGGTCCGGTTTTAAAGGACATCTTTTTCACGGGCCTCGGTGAGATACCGTGAAGCGTGGTGTTCTCGGGGGTGTCGCTGCTGAACCACACCCTGCTTCCGTCGGAAACTGGAAACAAATTGGCGGAAAAACAGCTCAGTCAGTCAACGAGATTTCGTGGATCATTATCGGCCACAAAAAATAGCCGCGTAAAAAAATTAGCCAGAATAAAAAAACGCTCGTGTGAGAGAAACAGAAAAAAAAATAATAAGCGTGCAGTTGAACAAGTAGAGAACAATGCATCGATCAATTATTTTGCGTATATAATATTAAATGCTCTTTTCAAAAAGCACAATATATTTAAAATACACATGGCGTATAAAACTAAACGTAAAAACAAATTAAAATAAACAAAGTAACAAAATACAATATATAAGTAAATATTTATACAGTAAAATGAAAACATAATAGAGTAAGTAAATACTCTCAATCATGCTATCTTTAAGTGCTCACAAAAGATTGGGAAGATTACCTCTGAGTATGTTTTGCAAGACTTGCCAAATAAAATGTTAATTAAGAGACATGTAGAAATGGTTAAAGAAGAAGAACTTTGACATAGTTTTTTGTCTTTAACGACAGATTGAATTTTGCAATTAAAATGTAATTTTTTTTTTGAAACACACAAAGAAGTACGTAGCAACAATTAAAGTTAGAATCGATGAGAATTTATAGGGAAAATATACTTTCTCCGTTAGAACATCAATTTACAGCGTGGATGCGGATACGTTTCGCCGAACATATTAGTACATCTATCAAATCCTGACGACTTTAACGATGTGTATACTTAACGGATACAGACAGAGACGTGGGATAAAAATTGTCAGATAAAAACGTTGGAAGAGAAAACAGCACGGAAATAATAAATAACCAATAATACTACCTTGCCTGGTGGTGTTACAAGAGGTGGGTGGGGGTTAGTGGACTGAATTAGTCACCTCTATTCGCGCGATTGTCACTGCTCGCCGCGGATGTGCCGCGCAAACCAGACCGTCCCTGATGCGAATCTATAAGCGCTGCCGCGAGGTTCGACGACGCTGTGGATTGCACGCTTGTTGTAGATCCTGATAGTGTGTGATACGTTCATAACAATAAACTTGTACACAAAACAAATACGTATGTATATACGCACATTGCAAGACCCAAAAAAGATTTCACGTTCTTCAAAAGAAAAAAATAAAATTAAATATTAAATCAGATGTTGTGTGATGCTTCAGTAATATTCACCTGAAACAGACGAAGCTCCGCTGAACGGGCTCGGTGGCTGCACCGGCGAGTAAACATTAGCTGTGAACTCCTCGAACGTTGTGGCCTCTTTATGATTTCTTATGACGGTGTCGATGGATCGCGACCGCTCCTCGTAACTAAAATTTTTCATTTAAAAATGTGTGTTGAAATGTTCACATAATGTGAACTTGTAAAAAAACAAAAAAGACAAATGACGGACGGATTGCTTACTAATGTTGATATAATGTGAGAGTAGATCTTTTCGCCCTGCTCGCAGCTAACGCCGTCGTTCTCACCAGACCCGGTAACACCTTATCCTCCACGATGCACTCGTCGAATAGAGGTCCAAAAAACGGAATCTCCGATTTTCGCGAGATCTGCACGCGGTACAGTTTGTTTCGGAGAGGATAAATCACTATCAGAACGTCGCAGAACTCCGTAGGTATAATGTCTCTGCGATAATCTCGCCAGTGCTCCGACCAGACAATATGGATCTCATCGTTGCCGAGATGACGCGTCTGTAATCAAGTCGCTTTATGAATATTTTGCACTTGACCGAAGACGCAAATGCAGCAAGTTGCAAGTCGCGTCATGAAATATACCTTTTGCAGTAAACTTTCCGGACTATCCGACGGCATCCTCGTCGCGACATGGAAGAGAACTTCGGTGAAGGATGTGGCATAGTACGGCGCGGTGACGCCGGACGCTTTACCGGGCACCAGACCGCCGAGGAAACCTGTATGAGACTCCAGCTCGACCTCCCAGGCGAGTCTCGCGACGAAGCTCTCGTACTCCTTACTGGCAGTGACGTTGCTCAGTATGGAATTCTTGTCCTCCTGGCCTTGGCTAACGTAGATAACCGCTATCTTGTGCGTCTCCCTGGATCGTTGACTGTCGAGATTACGAAGCTCGCGCAAGAGTTTCTCGTTTTTCGCCAGCAAGTGCAATTTTCTACGCTGCTCCCAGCCGGATAGGCCAAGATGCGAAAACAGGAGGCGGCAGTGATGAAACGGCGCCGGAGGTGGGCGACACGATGGCGGGCTGACCGCCGATGCGCTCATACTAAAAGATTCAAATTTATATATTAAAATAAATTATTTAATTTATTAGTTGCAAAAAGACGTTGTTGAACTTGTTAGCAGGGTGTTGTGTCTCATTATTTTATAAATTATTTAAGTTTTATGTAATTTTGGGGAGTTTATTATATGTTACGTAGAAGATAAAACACGTTCAACCTGATGTGCTGATTCCAACTGTTAACGTGTTCCTGCTCCGCGTTTCTTTGACTCAAAATCGTGGCGATGGTCTCGCTTTCGAGGAGATGTCCCTGAGGTGGATTAGCAGGTGCGTTGAGAGCAATTTCTGGATTAGTCAGTACCTCTGGGCTGGTGTGTCCTATATACTGAAGGAGCTGAAAAATAAATCAATCTCTCTAATCCATCTCGAATTTTCAAAAACGTCAAAGCTTCAGTTCAATTTCACCGTTAACTTACATCGTCCAAATTGTCCATGTCGCTCGCGGCATTTGCAAAAGTCGGCAATATGTGGGGCTCGCGGTGTCGTATCGTGTGTCTCGGTGTACAATTATGAGGTGTGATGACGCTGTTCAAATCGTCCGCGTGAAATTTCACGCTCCAATCAACTGAAAGCAACATCAAGCTTTCGCGTCTTACACTTTTTTTTTTTTTTCATTGAGATTGTGTTCACGTCAAAGAGACATAAATAAGTTATTAATACCAGGTTTCGCAAACGGCAACGGCAGATCGTCGTCCATAAACGGCTGACTGTACAGAATCGAACTGTCCCAGGAAGCTTTCCCGGCGAGATCGCGCAGCAAAACTCTAACCAACGAAGGAGCGGTAGTCAAGCCGGCTGTGACGCCCCCGCCTGGCGCGTCCAACGCCGCTAGCTCGACCAGTGACATTATGATCGAGTTCGATAGCATCAAGAGTTGTATGTTCGGCGCTTGAAACACGGCGGAGGACAGCTCGTCGCCGTCAATTCCGGGAACGTCGTCCAGTTCGACAACCAGCGACGACAAACGCGCAGCTCCGATTCCCATTGGAAAATGTCCCAGATGATTGATTAAATGCATTATCACCTGTTGTTCGAAAAGTTAAACATTAATTGTGTATTTATATAAACTGCATAAATAACGCAGATAGAAGAGTTTTACCATTTTTGCTGCCAGTTGCACGGACTGAATGTTTCCCTTGTGAGGTGATTTCGAAGACGGCTCGTCAATCAAATTGTCCAATGTGATGTTGGGATCAAAATCGTCATCCTCTTCGTGACTGCTCTTCGCGATCTTGCCAATCTTATTTTGCACTATATTATACAACACCTAAAAACACATCAGACGATACATCAGATTACTCTCGAAAGTGAACTTGATATCGACGTTCACGAAACGTCAATATAAAAAAAAAAAAAAAAAAAAAAAAAAAAA